>JADBJO010008005.1:8364-25864 GCA_016801955.1 Conus betulinus
ACATGTGATAATTTTGTTGGTTCTACAATGGAACGTACGTTCCTTGTCAACTAATATTGATAATTTGTGCATGCATCTTTCTAGTAAATTTCATCATGTACTTCTCCTTCAGTCCCTAAATGTCACCCAACAAAAGTTGCCAAAGTTACAAGGTTATTACTGTCCCCTGGTTTATCATATATGCAAAGATTCTGATAAAGTTAGTACAGCTATCTATGTACAATGTGGTTTAGATTACATATACGTTAGTCCTCTTTCTTTTACAAAAGATACGGTAAATATGTCGGCATCCTTTATAAAATTGAAAGTTTCAAACAATCAAATTTACATTTTGCATCACTTTATTACCCAAGGGCCCGAATGGGCAAAATACTAATTGGTTGCGTTCTCTAAACTGTTCTAAAGAAAAGTGGATCGTTGGTGGCGATTTCAATTCTCATGCTCCTTTCTGGGATAAAGGTTGTCAAATAGTTTCTCACCCTGATTTTCTGGAAACTGTTGTGGATTCATCTTTAGTTTTGCTTAACGACGGGAGAACTACGCGTATCCCAGACATATCTCATCATAGAGCATCGGCGCTTGATCTTACCTTTGTTTAACCTGCTTTAGCATTAACAGCAAAGTGGGATACAGCCAATGACCCTCTAGGTAGTGACCATGTGCCAATACTTTTATCTTTTAAAGAATCCGTTGGATCTGAAGTTAGTGGTGAAGATGTTATACCTAAATTTAATTACATAAAGGCAGATTGGGAAACTTTTCAAATTACCTCACCGAGAAGACTGAGAGTGAAGTTATTGTGAGGATGTTAACATCTTTTTTGATAACTTTCAGAAAGCAGTTCTTGACTTTATTATCTCTCGTTACAAGAGAAATTACATTTGTGACCGCTGCCCTAAAAGTTAAGACATACATATTTATAGTTACAAACGTGACTCTGGAAATTGAAATTACTTACAAACAATAAAACATGCGTGTAACACCAAAATGGGAATTTCAATCTTTCTCTTTTTGGTAGTGCAAATAAAGTACGCACTCAGCCACTCATGATTATATATATACATAAATGTGTGCACGTATGAGAGAGAGAGAGAGAGAGAGAGAGAGAGAGAGAGAGAGAGAGAGAGAGAGAGAGAGAGAGATCATCATTAAAATCATTAAGATAAGACATATTCCAGACATTTCTATTCCTCACTGTTCCAGGACATGCACACATAAAACAGAAACACACCCACACTCCAGCATCTATACTTTCCCGCTTGCACACAGACATACACACCCGCGCACATGCATGTCACAGGTGATCCATCGCCTCTTCTTGCACGCTGTGTTTGTTTAAAAGCGCAATGGATTTGAACACAAAGCTCTTTTTTGTGCGCATCAGCTTAGCTCTGGGAACACAAAATCGTCTGCCTGATGGAAGGAGCAGCACAAACTGTCGCGCAAGCGTATGCCCACTGTCACTAACAATCGCACGAGCCTTGTTGACCGCACGCCTTTCATACAACTCACTCATACTCTCCTGTCTCTTACCAACAATCTTACCGCAGATGTTCACAACGCCATCCAAGAGTTTGCTGTTTTTCAAATTAAGATTTTCATACCAGCAAATGCATGAAAAAAGTCAAGACAGACTCAATAAAACTCCTGTAAAATGTTTTAAGAATTTTTGGCTGGACATGCAGATTCCTCAATTTGCGTAGGAAATGCATTCTGATTTGGCATTTTTTGTATGCGGACCTGGTGTGTGTATTGAAAGTGAGCTTATTGTCTAATGTTGTGCCCAGATATTTGTATTCCTCTACCCGTTCCACTTTTTCTCCATCAATGTAAAGATCAGGCACATAATTTTCCGCTTTCCTAAAATCTATGATCATCTCCTTTGTTTTTTTGACGTTAAGCTCAAGATAATTTTCTTTACACCAGGTGCTGAAACGCTCAACTTCATCAAAATATGTTACGTCAGAATTGGAAAGGTCTACAAGGGCTGTATCATCTGAATATTTAATGACTGGTGTTTTCTTCTGTACCAATGCAGTCGTTGGTGTACAGAGTAAAGAGGACAGGAGAAAGAAACGGTACTTGAGGGGAACCTGTGGAGCAAAAGAGGACAGATGACATGACAGATTGATAGCGCACTGACTGGGATCTGGAGATGAGGAAATCTGTGATCCACAGGATAAGCCTGGGTCTGACATTTAAGGATAAAACGTTTGTGCGCTAAGAGATGAGGCTGGATGGTGTTAAAAGCTGATGAAAATCAATAAAAAGAATACGAACAAAAGAATCTGTTTTCTCCAGGTGAGTGTAAGTGTTGTGTAAAAAGTGAGAGTGGCATCGTCTGTGCATCTGTTGCGTTTGTATGCAAACTGATAAGGATCTGATGACTGACTGTATCAGTGAGGAGGTGACTGAGTATTGCTCTTTCGAAACACTTCATCACAATGGATGTTAGAACGACTGGGTGGTAGTCATTGAGGGAAGATGGTTTAGACTTTTTTTTTGGTATATAGGACAGATCACAGAGGCTTTCCAGAGAGAAGGGACAGTTGAAGTTTTAATAGACCAATTGAACAGTCTAGTGAAGACATGACAGAGTTGAGATCCACAGTTCTTGAGTAATACACTACTAATATTGTCTGGTCCAGGCGCCTTTTGGATATTTAGTCTTTTAAACATTGAAAGTATTGTCGTATCTTCTATAATGATCTCATCTTCTATCTTTGCTTTGATTTCCTCTTTTATCACTCCCAATGCATCGGTGAAATCATGAGCATCAAAACGACAGTAAAATTTGTTGAGTTCATTAGCGAATTGTTGTTGCTGTCTTTTGATAAGGCACAGTGATGATGGCTCCTGGCGTCAAATAGAGACACACCACAGTCCATAATACGCCAGGAGCGCAGATACAGCCAGCCGTGTCTCCCTGATGAGTTCCGACCCAGCGGACGAAAGGCCTCGGAGCAGGCAATACAAATATAGCTGCCTTTAAAAGGGTTGCGATGGTTCCCTTATGCAGCCAGTGAAGAGTTTTCATATTTTCTTAATTTCATGTTCCCAGTTTTTACATCTTCAACCTCCTGTCCCCCTCCCCCCTCCTTAAGTTCAAAGTTTTCCCAAGTCATGACTATGAAGACAATTTAGTTGTTAGCCTGCGCTTGTTTTCCCCCCACTATTAGATTGTTCGTCTTTGTATTTGTCTGACTTTATTCAAGTTTAAAAGGCTGTGCCAGTCTTGAATAAAAGTTACTCTGTTAGGTTTCCTTATGGGAGCAGAGACTACCCTACTTGTTTACTGTTTATTGTTTACTGTTCCCTGCCTCATTTCATTTCCAATTTCCTCTAGCAATATAGTTTTGATAAAGGCCATGTCCCAGAAGACTGGACTCACAGTTACCAGAAAGCTTTACCAAATCCAGCAAAAGATCTGCCTTTGCCTCCGGGATTCTTTTGGTCCTCTTCCCATCTGAAATCCCGAGCTGTTTCTTGAGATCACAGGCTGATAACCCTTCAAGTCCCCTTGCTCCAACCTCCATGGCGAGAACCTGGGCCTGGAAGCCAGATTCCTTCAACCTCCATGGCGAGAACCAGGGCCTGGAAGCCAGATTCCTTCAACCTCCATGGTGAGAACCTGGGCCTGGAAGCCAGATTCCTTCAACCTCCATGGTGAGAACCTGGGCCTGGAAGCCAGATTCCTTCAACCTCCATGGTGAGAACCTGGGCCTGGAAGCCAGATTCCTTCAACCTCCATGGTGAGAACCTGGGCCTGGAAGCCAGATTCCTTCAACCTCCATGGTGAGAACCTGGGCCTGGAAGCCAGATTCCTTCAACCTCCATGGTGAGAACCTGGGCCTGGAAGCCAGATTCCTTCAACCTCCATGGTGAGAACCTGGGCCTGGAAGCCAGATTCCTTCAACCTCCATGGTGAGAACCTGGGCCTGGAAGCCAGATTCCTTCAGCCTCCATGGTGAGAACCTGGGCCTGGAAGCCAGATTCCTTCAACTCCATGGTGAGAACCTGGGCCTGGAAGCCAGATTCCTTCAACCTCCATGGTGAGAACCTGGGCCTGGAAGCCAGATTCCTTCAACCTCTATGGTGAGAACCAGGGCCTGGAAGCCAGATTCCTTCAACCTCTATGGTGAGAACCTGGGCCTGGAAGCCAGATTCCTTAAAGCTACTGGCTGGAGTGTCATACTTCTCTGCATTGTGGATGTGCGCTTGCTCCACTCTTCTTTTGAATAGCACAGTGATTCGATCAGAACAAATGTTTGGAAGGACCTGGTTGGAGGATGATATCCTGTGTCATGTTTCCTGATGATGTCTGGATGGTTCTCCCAGTCTGGAAGGTCTACTGTGCGCTCCCAGTCATCTACTCCATTCAGTAAATCCTGATCCATGCTCTTGACATTGTAGCTGTTCCAGACCGGTGATTTGTGGCCGCCTGCCGTGTAGAACGTCAATGTTGGAGCTTTTGGTGACTTGGTGCTTCCTCCGGCAGTGCTAACCGTATGACTGATCTCCTTGAGCACTTGTACCTTCATGTGTACCTTCCATGGGTTAGTGCTGCTTTGCATGAACTCAGGACATGTTCCACTGTTTGTTCGCCGTGACAGGGTGGACATGTAGGGTCTTCTGGTTTCCCTCATTCGATCAGCTTTGAATTTAAGGACAGGGTATTGTATACAGATCTGACGATGAAGCTGACCCTAAGAGATGTACTGTGCCGTATGCCGTTCCAGGTGAGAGTTTGTTATATGTAGTCCACGGACCTTGTTGGCCTTGCTGGACTGCCTACTGGTTTCTCTTAGTGTCCTCTTCTTTCTTCAGCCCTTCTATCACCATGTCTCTCTTTGCTTTCCCTTTTTGCTTTTGACCACCAGTTCATTTCTGTTGATCCCAGCCCCTGTCTGTTGGTCTGTGTGTGGCATGTAATATCCCTGATCCTGAGGATTTCTTTTGCCACGTCTACTTCCACCCGAACTTTCCATTTTCTGCCAATCTTTAGCTTTGTCGGGACTGATCTCACAACTTTGTCTTTGGAGTCCTCGAGCTTGGTTAAAGACCTTGCTTTACAAATAATCTATTGTATTCGTCAGGTATGGATTTTAAGGAAGATTTCAGCTGCAGTTGGCAGCAGTAGAGCGCAACGTCAGTGAGACCAGGTGGAACAACAAGCCCTCTTAGTGCTGATAAGGTATATCTGTAGAGACCGGACACGCTTCAGGATCAGCATGAACTGCAAACAACAGACCACGTACTTGCCAGGGAGCCCACACTGGTCTGTTATCTGCAGGCTTCCCTCTGCCATTGGCTTGGCTTCCTCTCCGCTCTTTGTATCCCTAAAAGAAACTTGAAACAAAATGTTTATGCCGCCGAACAAAAGAAACAAAGTCATAAGATTTTCATGACACGTTTCGACCTCTTTGGTCTTCCTCAAGCAAGAAAAAAAAAAAACAAACAAACAAAAAAAAAACAATAGTCAAGACCATGAGAACGAAAAACGAACAGTCTGTCACGTATCTCCTCAAACTGGGCGCAGAATGGATGTAGGATTCACATCATAGTTCCTGAGCAGTCCCACACCGAACCTTGAATACTGGCTTGAGTGACGTGCCCCTTGAGTCTTGAGTCTGGCAGCCATTAGTCGCCATTGTGGTCTGGTGACACATTAGCACCCAGAATCACTTGCACGTTACGCCATCGTTGGAAATGTTGGTTCATAAACATGTGTGCTGATCTGATTCTCCGTGGTGCATTCAGGAAAAGGGCCACTGGTCGTGGAAGAACATTGAAGACCTTGTCCCGCTATTTACGTATCGTGGCGTGCTCCTTGCTTGTTTTGGCATGTGTGTGTGTGTGTGTGTGTGTGTGTGTGTGTGTGTGCGCGCGCGCGCGTGTTTGTGTGTGTGTGTGAGAGAGAGAAAGTGTGTGTGCGTGTGTGTATGTGAGTGTGTGTGTGTATATTTGTGTGTGTGTGTGTGTGTGTGTGTGTGTGTGTGTGTGTGTGTGTGTGTGTGTGTGTTTTGAGGTGGCGAGAGATGCGTTAATATCCCAGTTTGATGCGTGCGTGTTTTCATCATGCATGTATCAGGTGATCTGTTTCTTCTTGAACGTTTTCCGGTTGTGCCCGTGTATTCTCTATTGTGCTGTGCGAGGGATAGATTTGAATTCCTTGTTCTGTGTGTCTGTTGTATGTGCATGTGTCTATAACGACAACGTTTCTTGTTTGTTCTGTGTGTCTTGCCATGTGAGTGTGTTAGGTGACGGATAGAGCAGAGCAGGTTTTCTTCTGTGTTTTGTATCTCTCATCAACGTGTGTAGTAGATGATGAATGGTGTACAAGAGTTTGCTTTTTTCTTTCTATTTCAAGTATGTCTAACACAGGTATTGTGAGCAACACAAGCTACAGCGATATTCCACAGCTTTTTTCTTTCTATTTTAAGTATGTCTAACACAGGTATTGTGAGCATCACAAGCTACAGCGATATTCCACAGCTTTTTTTCTTCTATATTAAGTATGTCTAACACAGGTATTGTGAGCATCACAAGCTACAGCGATATTCCACTGTGGGACTGTGGCAGCAACAGTTACTGAAGATGTCTAGTCCTTGATCCACTGCTTTGTATTTAAGTATGACGCTTATGTATCGTTTCATTTGTCTGCTGTTTTGGTGGAAAGGCAACACGTGATTTTAACAGTTTCAGCACTTTTTGTTCTTGCACTTGTCCCCGTTGTTCTGCAGCCACAGTCCACAGATAGAGAAAGGGACAGAGGGCAGAGTGAAGTGGTAACACAAACACAACCATGGCCTCCTGGATCCTGTCTACAACAGTGACACCAGCTGAAGTCATCATCATCACCAGACACATGTCAGCCAACAAACAGCATTCGTGACAGCAATCTTTGTCGTCAGGTGACCTGAAAAATAAAGTGACCTTTTAAAGGGATCGAGTTTGATTCTGTATTTTGGTATTCGTTTTTGGATAACGACTACAAGACCCACTATGATGAAGTACAAAATACAATTGATGATTACAACAACTGTAAACCATTTAAACGTGTGAGATTCATTAAAACGAGTGAAGAGAGCCAGACGACAGAGCCCCGACTGTCCATGTAGACCCCAGTGGGACAAACCAGGTAGAAACGGTATCACTGACAACACAGTTCCCACTATCCAGGCTGCAGAGAAACCAGTAGCTGTAAAATTCCTGCTTAGTCTCTGTGATTCATCAGGACAGCAAAGGAGAATAAAATGATTCCAACTGATCAACATGGTGACGAAAGCAGACACTTCATTGGACGCCAACCATAGAAAACCACTTATTTTGCAGAGAGTGCTATTGATCCATTCCCTTTCTGCTTGCAGGTAATGTCCATGCAATATTTTGTCGGCTGCAATCGTTACACCCACATGACTTCCCATACATATTTCAGCAAACTGCAAATGCCTGATGGCTGCCAGAAAGCTCCTCTCAAAGAGTTCTCTGACTGCAAACGACGCTAAGAAGCAAGCTGAATTCCCCACTATGGCTGAGAGGCCAGTTAACCAGAATAGCGTTACATGTAACTCAGATGGTAACAGCGTGTTACACGCGGGAGGATGGTGTGAGGTGTTCGACATTTCAGTCTGGTTGAACGTTGACGAAACAGATTCTCACAGCAAAATCTGTAGTCTGAGGAGAAGATCATTCCTAAATGAGCTGCCTCTGACAAGGATTCCCAAGGAAAGCTTTCAAGTGGATTCCATCGTATATCGACTTCAGTCAGTCGTGGTGCGTTTTTAAAGCCCGTGGACTTAATAGTTTGTATCGACGAAAGAGATACATTAAACCGTTCTGCCTGAGGTAAGTATATAGACAATAAGGTGTTGACAATATTAGAATGTGTTTTTGACAGACTCAGTCGTCTCAGTTTGTAGTTGACGTGCTTCCCCAGTGTATCTGTAATCAGACGAAGTGGATTGTTTGCTAAGACCAGGAATCTCAAGTTTGATATCTAAGAATATAATCCAAATGAAGAGTTGTTAAGTCGTTATTGGAAAGGTCAATATATTGTAAGTTAGCAAGCTTTATACTTGAGATATTAAATAGGGAACAGTCAGACAAAATCAATAAAACTAAAAAAACATTTATCCTCAAATCTGTTAACGACATTCCTGTGCCTGTGGCATCTAAGTAACGAAGTTCAGGGAAAAGGTCAGGCAGAAATGTTGTGCTGCAGCAGAAAGAATGACCTTGACACAGACAGCCTTCAGGACAGGTCATCATGTCACACATCAGTTCATCATCCCGCTGTGGACACTGCCCCCAGCCGTCACACAGATGATCTCCATGCACACACACTGTGGAATCTCGGCACTGATAGAATCCAGGGCAGGTCTCCCTCTCACAGTCTTGTTCGTCTTCTCCATAAACACAGTCAGACAATCCATTACAGCGAGTGTAGACAGGGAGACAGTACAGCCACTCTGCTGTGCAACGGTAATGACTGTCTGGACATGGCTCGTCCTGTCGGATCTTCTGCCGGGTGAAGAAGCCAGTGCCATCCAAATAATGTGTAAGCCCTGTTTATTTTTAAATTGGGTGACTTGTGTGATGTTTGGACAGTGGCTCTCATCAGAGTGATCCAGACAGTCAGAGTATTCATTACAACGTTGACTGTCCAACACACACTGACCATTCAAACACAGAAAGCCTGGACATGTGGGATGTTCACAGAATGACTCATCACTTGTGTCTGGACAGTCCTCTATAAAGTCACATACCAGAGTGAAATGCACTGTCGTGATATCAGTATCACATTTAAAACATGATGTCGGCGATCTTATTGGATTAAACACTGTAGTATTGATCATGCCTACCAATATTCCAGACTGTAAATCCGCTGTTTTTCTGGAATATCCACTATAGTTGTACAACAAGAATTGATGAATGAAATGACCACTCGCAATTACAGATAAATGCTGTCGAGATTTTCTACAGATAACTGAAGTCGAAGATAGCCCAGCCAGTACAATGCGAGGGGAAAATATCCTGATAATTTGCGATTTGATTTCACACACAGAACTCCATGAACCAGAATTAGGTTCGGAACAACATACATTAAAAGTAGACTGTAATGTTTGACATGCCTCGTTAGCTTGTATTTATAAGATCGGTGAAAATAAAAATGGTCAGTGTTATAGACCACAGTGTTGTCAGACCATAACCATAGCTTGCTATACATAAAAGGCTGGGTGACCCATCCCGATGTCAACCCAATAGCCACCTTGTATTTTGGTATATGTTTAAGCAAAGGAAAAGACTCACTCCTTTCCCTTCTGGTTTTATAGAAGCGAGCTTCCCACCTCTCGCCTGACATTCATGTTGTGATAAACGCACAGAACTTCGTACATTTGCTTTTATGAAATCATAGCATTTGTTACGTGAAGCCACCAAGCCCTGACAGCCCGGACTGCTGTATGGGCAGTGTTCTGTTTCATCCCGTCCATCTTCACACTCTACCTTAATATTACAGTGCAGGTGGTCCTGGTATTTAGTGTAATCACCAACAGAACAATTAAACAAACCACTGGGCAGCTTTTCAAGTCCATCAATTTTAGAGGTAACTGAAAAATCTTATGATGACCAAGATTACAAGTAGCACGGCAACAAACGATTTAAAAGTACGCCACAAAGAAAATAGAAACTACCTCAGATGCTAAATCTATATGAATAGTAGATTCAGAATGCAGATTGTTTGTGTGTTTGTGTGTCTGTAGACAATCTCAATTTCATTACACATGAAGTTTTCATAAGTATCCAGTGACTGTCGAATACTAACTACTACAGCACAATTAGTCACTACTTTCAGTGTATGTTTCATGATTTGCCTTTGTGGGGGCAAAAGTTGTGGTACCACAACAAACCCAGCGTATTCCATAATACATTTCAGGATGAAATCGGATGCGACTATGGATGCGATATTCATGTTGATCATGGGATTGTTCTTGCTAAACAAATACAAATGCAAACTGTGTTTCCCTGAGCAACAGGTTTCAGTCCTGACTGAAACAATTCCAGAATCTACAGAATGGAGATGAAGGATGCCATGGCAACAGCTGGAAAAGAAATTATAGGCCTAAAAAGCCACTGTGAGAATCCTGGGTCAGTGATGACACAGAGAGGAAAGAACAGGAGCAGAGAGGAAAGAAAAGAACTCCATCAGAAGAGTCAACCGGTCCTCAGACCAAGCAGTGTACAACCAGGAGTACACAGAGAAGGACAGGCAGGTGAAGCAGAATGCCCAGGAAGATGAAACGGATTGGGCTGGACAAGCAAGCGGAAGATGAAAAAAAAAAACGGGGTAAAATATAAAAGATGGTATACTTCTGTCAAGAGGCGAGGTCAAACTTGCAAGGTGGGCCAAATACTTCAAAGAAGTTCTTAACAGACCCGAGCCACCCACACTAGCTGAAGCGGACGACCCATCCCCTCTGCTCTCAATTAACACCAATGACTTCCCTGAAGAAGATATCAGAACAGCCATTAAGACATTAGAGAACACCAAGTCGCCTGGGTTCGATGGAACAACAGCGGAAATGCTTAGAGGTAGTAGTGACTGCCTCGTCTCTTGGATGTGCTATTTCTGTAACAGATTTGGAACTCTGGCATAGTCCCAGAGGATTGGAAGAATGGCAAAGTCGTCTGTATCCCCACAAAGGCAACCTCTGAGAGTGCGACAATTGCAGAGGTGTTACTCTGCTTTCAGTACCAGGGAAAGTGTATTACCAGGTCATCTTCAACTGACTGCGCGACGTAGTGGCCAATGGGCTCAGGGAACATCGAGCAGGCTTCCGCCCGAAGCGAACCTGTGCAGAGCAGATCTTCACTCTAAGAAGATCATCGAGAAGTGTGGAGAGCATCAAATACCCCTAGCCATCACCTTTATTGACTTCACCAAAGCATGTGACAGTGTCCACAGACAATCATGGTGGACAATCATGAAATCCTACAGCATCCCAGAGAAAGTTATGTCAGCCATAGAGTAGATTTACATAGCTCCAAGTGCAGAGCCAGGACAGAAGATGGCTATAGTGCTTGGTTTTGAAGTTGTCACCAGGGTAAGGCAAGGTTGCATTCTCTCCCCCTCTCCTCTTTGCGCATTCCATTGACTGCGTTTTTAAACATGAAAATCAGGGGAAAGGAATCAAGTGGACAGAAGGAAACAGTCTCTCAGATCTGGATTTTACCGATGACGTTGCCGCTCTTGCAAACATCAACTCAAGATCCGCAGGTGCTTGTAGACAATATCCAGAAGTTTGCAGGCAACATCGTCCTGATTATTTGAAGAAATAACGATGAAGCTGTTCAGTCACAGCAGCGTCACCTTCTTTGTAGACCTCAGCTAGAATGGAGCCTGAGCCTGGAGCTTTGCCACTGGACAGCAAACATATCACTGTCTGTGTCTGGAAGAGGCTTGGTGGTTCATGCATTCTTCTATTGATGGGCACTCGAGGGAGCTGGTCGATGGCTTTATCATTGACAGATGATGGTGGGTGGTTTAGTATGCTGTTAACGTGTTCTGCACAGCGTTCCTAGGTCTTTTCCTTGTCTGTGATCACACGCGTTTCCATTAACAGTGTTCTGTTTCATCCCGTCCATCTTCACACTCTGCCTTCAGATTACAGTGCAGATGATCCTGGTATTTAGTGTAATCACCAACAGAACAATCGAACAAACCACTGGGCAGCTTTCCCGGTCCATCTTTTTCAGATATTACAGAAAAATATAAAAACTTAAAGTGACCAGTTTTACAAGCAGCATGGTGACAAACGATTTGAAAGTACGACACAAAGAAGAAAAAAAGAAACTATCTCAAATGCTACATGTAAATGAATAGTCCGTCGATTGTTTGTGTGTGTGCAGACGATCTCAATTCTATTGCACACGAACATTTGAGATATGGACACTGACTGTCGAATACTAACTACTATAGCACAATTAGTCGTTACTTTCAATGTATGTTGCATGATTTGCGATTGTCGGGGCAATAGTTGTGGTATCACAACAAACTCAGCGTATTCCATAATGCATTTCATGATAAATCAGATGCGACTATAGATGTGATATTCATATTGATCGTAGGGTTGTTCTTACTAAACAAATACAAATTGTGTCTGTAAATGTCAAAAAACATTTCTTCAGTCGAATGGCAGTCGCAGGAAACGCAAAATCCACAATTTCTGCAAGCTGCAGTCTGCATGTGTTTCCACCGACCGGAATCACATACATATTCTAAACGTATGATATGAACACGTAGAGCCACAAGCATGCTCTGCACAGCCATTTTACAGAAAGAGGTGGAGTCTCCACACACCCCATACACCATCCCTAGTGTGCTGTGTACTGTGGTAGATTGTTTTCACAGTCTGACACATTGACCTGCAGGAATATGTCCTGTGTGTAGTTCTGATTGATGAGATAGTCCACACCTGGACAGATGCTACTGATGTTCACTGGATCAGCAGTAGTTCTGGTTTTAATGGTGGCTGTCTTCATCCGATCTGCGATGTAACAACATAATGATGCAAAACATGTACAAACCAACCAAGCAGCTACCATTGGAATGAAACTTTAAGTAGCTTTTTTACTTTCGATTTCGTGCACTGCAATTTTGTATTTTAAGTCCAGAGAGCATATAAAACTGGTGTTGTTCGTCTGTCAAGCCAACGAGAACCACTTCATCTTGGGTTCGACGAGGGTGAAATGATTTGTGGATACGCAAGTGTCTGATCAAGCTGATGCATGCACGGAATATGCAGTGACAGCTTGGACAGGGAATGTGAGAAACCTGTTGTTGATTGCTGGCATGGGCTTGACTTGTCTGTCTCTATTGCTGAGCTGCAACTGTCCTCCTTTCTTCACATTAATTGACACTTTCATGGATACAGTCGTGCCATATGAGCCCGATCCATCACAGTTTGTTCCCATGTGTCATGGTTGATGTTAACCCCATGCAAATATGTTTGAGAATGTCTTTGATGCGTTTCTTTTGACCTCCAAGAATGCTTTTCTTGTTGCAGCTCCATGTAGAAGAGTCTCTTGGGTAGCCAGGGGTCTGTCGTGCCAGCTATATGACCTGCCCATCAAAGCTGAGACAGCACCAGGATCATGTGGACGCTCGGCAGGTCTGCTTGGTCAAGCACCTCTGTGTGTAGGATTTTGTATCGCCGTTATATGCTGAACAATCTTCTAAGGCAGGTTGTGTGAAAATGATTCAGCTCCTGCCATGCCATTGGTATACTGTACACGTTTCACATGCGTAGAGGAATGTGTGGAGAACAACTGCTCTGTACACCTTCAGCTTGGTCTCTAGACTAATGCCTCTACCATTCCAAACATTGGTGTGTAGTCTGCCAAAGACTGCACATGCTTTTGCAATTCTGACGTTCACTTCATCGTCGATGGTGTGACGTTCTTGGAGGTGTGCTACCGAGGTATGTGTATTTACTCTACGCAGCGATTCTCACACCATTGACTGTGATGGTAGGCTCATCATAGGGTCTGCCTTGCGCACGTTAACGCGGAACTTTCGTCTTCTTTGTATTTATAGTGAGACCGAAGTTGGCGCATGCTACGGAAAACTTGTTGATGCTGGATTGTATGTCAGTTTCTGAGCCAGCATTGAGAGCAGGGTCATCAGCAAACAGAAAGTCCCTGATGATGTCTGTCACAACCTTAGATTTTACCTGGAGCCTTTTGAATTTAAACATCTTCCCACCTGTTCTGAATCTGATGCTGATGCCTCCTTTTCTGAAGACAGCAGTCAGTATTGCACAGAACATGGTGCCGAACAGAGTGGGTGCCAAAAACGCAGCCTTGCTTTACACCATTTGTAACAGGAAATGGGTAAGTGTATCTCCATTATCCTGAAGTCGGGCCTGCATGCCATCATGGAATTACTGCACCATAGAGATGAATTTGGTTGGTATCCATATTTGGCCATCATCTTCTACAGGCCCTCTCTATTGACAATATCGAAGGCCTTGGTCAGGTCGACATAGGTGGAACCCAGGTCAGAATTTTGTTTCCTGACATTTTTTCTTGGAGCAGTCTAGCGGAGGAACCTTTTTGCAGCCATCAAAGTTGGCACAAGCCATCAAGGAAACGAAGGCCTGCAGAGTCAACATCTTAGATCTTAGCCTCCTGATAGCACAATTCATCACGTGACACGCCAAGGTCACCATTATCCAATGCTACGCCCCAACTAATGACCACGATGATGCAGACAAAGACACCTTCTACCAGCAGCTTCAAGACTTGGTTGGAAAAGTACCACGCCATGATATCTTGTTGTTCATCTGCGACTTGAATGCACAGATTGGAGAGGATTGGTCCGGATTTGAGCACGTCCCTTTATTCACATCGGTACATCAAGAGAACTGATATTGGTGAAGGCTTTGTGCAGTTCTGCGCAATGAACAACATAAAAATTGGGTCGTCACTATTCCAGCATCATGATATTCACAAGATGACATGGATATCAGATGATCACAGGACTCAGACCCAGATAGATCACATCGCGATTGGGCCAAGGTGGAGAACCCCATGTCTGCAAGATGAATGCGTGTACAGTGGAGCAGACGTGTGCAGTGACCATTATTTGATGATGGCAAAGCTGCAGATCAAGCTGAAGAGAAGAAGAAAGAAGAAACAGACTAAGTCAAAAAGATATGATACAAGCAGGTTCCAAGTTTCCCTGAGCAACAGGTATCAGCCCTGACTGAAACAATGCCAGGATCTACAGAATGGTGGGAGGAGATGAAGGATGCCATGGCAACAGCTGGCAAAGAAATCCTAGTCTTAAGAAGCCACTCCAGAAATCCTGGATCAATGATGCCACATGGAAATTGATAGCAGAGAGGAAAGAATTCCACCAGAAGAGACACAACTGTTCTTTAGACCAAGCAGCGTGCAACCAGGAGTACATACAGAAGGTCAGGCAGGTGAAACGAAATGCCCAGAAAGATGAAACGGATTGCAAGATAAGCAAGCAGAAAGTGCCAAAGAAGCTGCCAAGCACAACGACGTGAGATACGTCCACCAGCTTGCAAAGAAGATAACTGGCACTGTGAGGAATGGCTCTGGACCTGTGGAGGCAAAAGATGGCACCCTTCTGTCAAGAGGTGAGGACAAACTTCCAAGATGGGCTGAATACTTCAAAGAAGTTCTAACAGACCTGAGCCACCCACACTAGCTAAAGCGGAAGACCCATTCTCTTGCTTCTCTTGCTTCCAATCAACACCTGTGACTTCACTGAAGAGGAGATCACAACAGTCATCAAGACATTAAAGAACAACAAGTCCCCTGGGTTCGATGGAATAACAGCGGAAATGCTTAAAGATGGTGGTGACTGCATCGTCTCTTGGATGTGCGGTCTTTGTGACCAGGTTTGGAACTCTGGCATCGCTCCAGAGGACTGGAAGAATGGCGAAGTCGTCTGTATACCCCCCAAAAGGCAACCTCTCAGAGTGAGACAACTGGGGAGAAGTTACTCTGCTACACCAGGGAACCAGGGAAAGGGTAGTGAGGGTTGTAAAATACACTTATCACTTCACTTTAGTAAACATACCAGTTTACTTTGTAAGACAGCTGATACTGTTAAAAATGTTTCACTTTGGGAATGACCATATTTGTGGTAAGTTATGTGCTTATTCTGGGAAACGTGAGATGATAAATGGATGCTTTTTTTTCGTTTTTGTTCATGTTGTTATCTGTTGCTTCGAAGCAAACAAAAAGGTAGTGAACTACTTAGACATAACACTTGACCTCAACAACCACATATATAAACCATACAAGAAACCTGATGACACACCCATTTATGTAAACATCAATAGCAACCACACCCACCATCTATACTAAAACCATACCCAATGGCATAAACAAAGATTATCTAATCTGTCACAGAAAGAGTATTCAACAACACAGCAGCAGAATACCAAGAGGCATTGCAAAAAAGTGGTCACAGCTACAAACTACAATACAACCCAGATAACAACATGAACAAAAAAACAAAAGCAGGAAAAAAAATCACATGGCACAACCCTCCATGATGATGGACGAGTAAAAACAAACGTAGGGAAAGAATTTTTTCAAAATTTTGACAGCATCCTTCCCAAAAGAACACAAATTGTCCAAAATATTCAACAAGAACACCATAAAACTATCATATTCATGCATGCCTAACCGTAAAAACATAATTGATTCATCCAACAAAATGACAAGCAACACAGCAAAGAAGGGTGAAGAAAGGAAATCCTGCAATTGTAATAAAAAAGAACAGTGTCCCTTAAGCAACAAATGCCTCTATAACAACATTGTATACCAAGCCACTGTGACATCAAAAAATGAAAAAGAAACATACATAGGGATCACAGAAAATCACTTCAAACCAGATACACAAACCATAAACAGTCATTCAACAAAGAAAAATACAAAAACCAAACAGAACTGAGCAAATACATTTGGAGACGTAAAGACAAAAAAATAAACTATAACATTTCCTGGAAACATAAAAAAGGGCATCACCATACAATAACATTTCAAAAAGATGCAACCTATGTTCAACAGAAAAATGGTTAATACTATGCAAACCACACTTAGCAACTCTAAATACTAAAGTAGAAATAGTAAACAACTGCAGGCACAAATGGAAATCGTTGTCAGCAAACGCACCCTGAACTGTAATCAACCTGAAAACCGAACAACATGTGCAGCCAATCCGCACGTGCAAACAGTGACATCGGGCCATATAACCCCGGCAGTAGGCGACCCAAAACCATCCTGAGGAGAGCCAGCGCTCGAAACAGACCTGTTGATTTTAAAACTTCCTTTTACCATCCTATTTTTAACAGATGTTGCTCCCAAGGGGCTGAGCACTTTAAGAATTTTATTAGGCATTTTAGTGGTATTCTTTATATATATATATATATATATTATATAAGTTTAAAAATGTGATTAAAAAAGAGATTAAAAAAACACCAACAAGCTTGTTTCCAGCTCTGTTCAGGGGTCAGGGTGTATATATATATAGATGAAGATAAAGTAAAGCTTTAAACCTGGGATTACAATTTGTTTCGAGGCATTCTCCTCTCTTCAGATCCCATACCATCCCTTGCTATAGGCCTCAATATATATAGGAGTTGTGAATTGTGTTCAGGAAAGGAAGAAAGAATTCTGTTGCACGTGTGTGTGCAAGGGGGGCTCTACCAGGGTTGTGAAATCTTCTTTGCTAATTATGCTGCATGAGGGCTCTGTTAGGTTTGCTATTTTATATTTGGTGACAAAAATTTCCTTTTATGCCTGCAACTGTCTGTCATTTCAACTCTTGTGTTTAGTGTTGCCATACTGAGCTTACACAAGATTATCCATTTTTCTGCTGTGCACAAGCTTCATCTCTTGGTGCTGTTGTTATACGCCGCTGCTCTTTTGACTATTTTCCATGTTATATTAAAGT
>JADBJO010008005.1:30864-35864 GCA_016801955.1 Conus betulinus
ATGCAAACAGTATAAAATGTAGGGGACAATCTTTGAGCCTACGCTTGAGGATCCATGTAAGATGTAAGGGAGATCAAACGATATGGAACAGTCTGAATGGTCAGCTATGCATATATATATATATATATATATATATATATATATATATATATACATGCAGAGAGAGAGAGAGAGAGAGAGAGAGAGAGAGAGAGAGAGAGAGAGAGAGAGAGAGAGAGAGAGAGAACAAAATACAAAAACTTTTTTTTTTTTTTTTCCCCAGTTTTCGTCGAGCACAGCTTTCCTTCCACAGGGGAATGTACTGGACTCAAGCTCACACAGGTGCTACACATGATTGCGACAATCATTCAACCAAACAAGAAGAAAGAAATAGCAAATGTGAAAACATGGAATACAATCTAGAATACAAGATAGATAGATAGATAGATAGATAGATAGATAGATAGATAGATAGATAGATAGAGATAGATAGATAGATCGTTCTTCCGTCGAATTGACGAGAGCCTCTTCAGTCATCTAGGGGTTGAGAGGGGGTGACATGATTTATAGATACGAAGGTGGCTGATCAAGTTGATGCACGGAATGTGCAGTGACAGATTGGACAGGCAATGTGAGAGACCTGCTCTTGATCGCTGGTGCCGGATTTCTTTGCCTGTCTGTTTTGTTGTGTGGCAGCTGTCCTCCTTTCTTCAAATAAACTGGCGCCTTTATAGATAAACGGATAGAGCTGCGCCACCTAGCTGATCCGTAGCAGTTTGTTTCCATGTGTTTGGATTGATGTTAAATGCTTTCAAGGATGTTGTGAGAGTGTATTTGAAGCATTTCTACTGACCTTCATTGGACCGTCCTCCTTTTTGCAGCTCACCATAAAGAGTCTTTTGGATAGCCGGTGGTCTGGCATGTGAGCTGCATGACCTGCCATCGAAGCTGAGACAGCATCAGGATGGTGTGGATGCTCAGCAGGCCTGCTTGGTCGAGCACCTCTATGTCTGGGATTTCGTCCTGTCAATTTATGATTAACGATCTTCTGAAGCAGGTTGTGTGGAAGTGATTCAGCCTCTTGGCATGCTGTTGGTGCACTGTGTACGTTTTCCGTGTGTAGATGAGTGTGGGGAGAACAACTGATCTGTACACCTTCAACTTGGTCTCTATACTGACGGCACTTCTAATCCAAACATGGATATCAGTTTCTGTGTCAACATTGAAAGTGCAGACATCAGCAAACAGAAACCTCCTGATGATGTCTGTCACAACCGTAGATTTTGCCTGGAGCCTCTTGAGCTTAAACGTCTGTGTGTATCTGATGGCGTTGCCTACGTTCCTTCTTCTTTGAAGGTATAAATCAGCACTGCAGAGAACATGATGCCGAACAGAGTGGGAGCAAATAAACAGCCTTGTTTTGCGCATTTGTGAAAGGGAATGCACTAGACGTTTCTCCTTTGGCCTGGATACAGGCCTGCATGCGTCAAGGAATTGTCGTGCCATAGAGATGAATTTCGGTGGGCGTCCGTGTTTGGCCATGATCTTCCACAGACCCTCTCTATTGACAGTGTCAAAGGCCTTGGTCAGGTCGACATAGGTGGAGAACAGGTCGGCATTTTGTTTTTGATATTTTTTCTTGGAGTTGCCTGGCAGCAAATACCATATCAATGGTTCCTCTGTCTTTTGTGATGTAGCACTGGCTCTCCAACAAAAGCTGGTTGCTCAAGGTGTGTTGTAAGGTGGTTCAGCAGAATGCTGGTAAGTATCTTGCCTACTATAGACAAGTGGTTGTTACAAGACTGGGTGTTCCCTTTGCACTTGTACAAATGGGTTGGAGCTGCATCTTTAAACTCCTGAGTGTGTGTTTCAGTAATAGATGAACACATACATACATACATTCATACATATACGTACGTAGCTACGTAAATACATACGTGCATACGTACGTACATACATACATACATACATACATACATACATACATGCATGCATGCATGCATACATACATGCATACATACATACATACATACATGCATACATACATACATACATACATACATACATACATACATACATACATACTACACATATATTTGTATAAGCTTATAATCTATGACATCCAAAGCCTTAGTAAACAACAAACAATGATCCACAATATTCATTTTCATCAGTATTTATATGCCAGTAATCTACTAAACGTTTGTCAGAGTAGTTGACTTAAATCATTTTTGATGGAATCAATTTGACAGTCACTCAGATGATCAGAAATGTATTCATTTTTGCGCTTTTCAGATGGTTTGGATGATACTGGCAAAATACAAATTCGTCTGTAGTGGGCTGGTTCAGAATCGTCAGGAGATTTGAAGATGGGAGCGACTTTTGCAGCTTTGAACTGCTTTGGAAACAGATGTTTTTCAGTGTGCGGGTTGTGGGTGTACGTAAGTGTTTCAGATATGATTGAACTGAAAGTTTTGTATTTTTACCATAAATTCCATCAAACCCACTTCTCCCTGTGTCCTTTAAATGACACAACGAAGTGTAAACACCAGTTACAGACATGAATGGTTCCTACATTTGGGAATAAATATTCTTGGATTTGCAGAACGTTGATATTTTTCAAAGTCATTAGTTGAATATGATTTTGTTTCATGGTACGTTCTGCTACACTTGTGAACTGTCTGTTGAATTCCTTTGGTATGATGCTGCCCATGTTGCATATGTTATATTTGTAAATGCATTCATAGTTTCCCGTGTTGACTTTCAGTTTTGTTGGAAGAAACAAAAGTTTGGTATTATCATGTTTGTGCTGCTCGTTGGAGTCAATCAAACTTACGACACTGTTTTTTTTGTTGTTTTTTTTTTCATTCATCTGATTTTCCTTCTGTCTTAAACAGATCTTCACGAGGGAATATTGCAGTTTGTATTTCCTCGGTCATCCGTTTAGATCAGGGGCTGTGTTTCGCTCTTTGTCTTTTGTATAGAGCACGTCTGTTGTAAAAAAAAAAAAAAAAGAAGAAGAATAAAGGCTTGTAGTCAGCATACTAGAGCGCCTTCTGGATTAGTACAATTGTAGACATTCGAAAATGGTGAGTGGGAAAAATCAACAAGAAAATAATCCTTCTGACATCTTTCAAAAGACCTGTAGGTCGCCTGAATGTGACCTGTTTGGGGCATTTGAATTCCAGTTTTCACCCATGTAACACATACTGGAAATGGTCACTGTATCCATTGACGTTGATATTTTGTTCAATGATGTTTCGAGAGTCAGAAAAATGAGTGTGGTCAGTTAAAATTCTGCTGGCTGACGTTACACGGAAGCAGTGTCAATTATTTGAGATGTGTATGAGGATAACATAATTGTCCTGATTGATGAGGTTTCTATAGATCAAAATCAAAGTCACCAAGGAATAAAATTTCAGTAACATCAAGAAGTTTTGCATCCGTTATGGCAAGTACTTGTTCATCCATTCAGCATTTTCAGAGTGGGTTCTGTAAACAATGCCGATTCGGATAGGCTTTGTTCTTTTTCAGTAAAATGTCTAGCCAAACTTGAAAATTTTCAAGGTACTATAAATGGTGTGTATTTAAAGTTTCATGAATGTAAACTGGTATACGGTATATGTGGCAAGCACAGGCAGGGTATCGGGTATTTGCAAGTATAAGTTAGACTGGGAGAGTTAGAATATTAGAATATTATTGCTAGGAACAATATCTGAGAGTCTGATAGATTGGAATTAGAATTGGAATTATTGCTAGGAACAATATCTGAGAGTCTGATCTGAGAGTCAATATCTGATAGATTGGAAATAGAATATTATTGCTAGGAACAATATCTGAGAGTCTGATAGATTGGATAGATTGGGAACAAATAGAATATTATTGCTAGGAACAATATCTGAGAGTCTGATAGACTGGAATTAGAATATTATTGCTAGGAACAATATCTGAGAGTCTGATAGACTGGAATTAGAATATTATTGCTATTGCTAGGAACAATATCTGAGAGTCTGATAGATTGGAATTAGAATATTATTGCTAGGAACAATATCTGAGAGTCTGGATTCTGTACAATCAAAGACACGACATTATTTGTTTGTATTTTGCAGTACTGAAGACGGTGCTTAGTCTACGTTAGCAATGAATTTATCATGCTGCAAATAATAGTGAGGGAAAACAAACTGACAGAGATAGTGAAGACATCATTAAAAATTATGGCAACTTACAATTAAAATGGATTCAGTAATTTAGCACACAATTAAAAAATATGACAGCTTACTACTAAATCAAATTCTATTCACGGGAAAATGGAAAATATGAAATTAGTCTTGGTCTCTAATTCTATCACAATGAAACAAACAAACAAACAAACCAACGACGACCGACCGACCGACACGAACGAACACACAATCAATCAATCAATCAATCAATCAATTAATCAATACTAGTTTAGGTCACTCTCCGTATGACAACAGAAAAAAGGGGTCAAACAAACAAACAATAAACAATGAAGATGCACAAGATTAAGTAAACGCACCTCTCTCCTACTCCTCTAATTCGAAAAGAACAGATGTTATTCTCTGTATGACAACAAAGAAAGGGAAAAAAAAAAAACAAACAAACTGTAAACAATAAACATGTACAAGAGCAAGTAAACTCACCTCCCTCTTACTTCTCTCATTCCAAAGGAACATGTGTCCCTTTCTGTATGTCATCAAAGAAAGGAAAAAAAAACAAACACGCAATAACCAATAAACACGTACAAGAGCAAGTAAAGGGTACTCTCTCTCTTACTTCTCTAATCCCAGACGAACAGGTGTCACACTCTGTGTGCCAACAAAGAAAGGGAAAAAACAAACAAACACACAATAACCAATAAACGTACAAGATCAAGTAAAGGCACCTGTCTCTTACTTCTCTAATTCCAAAGGGACAGGTGCTGCCAATCTTCAAGCTGTCCTTTCCATGTTTTGGATTTTCAGTTGGGCTGCTTTATTCATACTGCCGTAACTCTTGATCGA
>JADBJO010008005.1:45864-68364 GCA_016801955.1 Conus betulinus
AGGCAGAACAGAGGATTATCATTGATGAAATCCTCTGATCAAGACGTGCACACTTCTTATATGTACATGACGTTACTGACCGTATCACATCACACACCATGCATATAGGCAAAGTGTGTTGATTGTATACACCAGCAACGTGCATTGATAGTTAGGTAGAAATGCATGCACTTAGTCCATGACAACAGCTCTCACAAAATCCAATGGCAGAGTATGCAGAGTTCATTACATAAAAAATATGACAAACTGCGTATTGCTGCAAGATTTTAAAGAATGCATTTATAATATCACCAAGAACAAGGTCACAGAGGAAAAACAATTTGCATACAGAACAGACAATAGATTAGCTGGCTAAGTTACACATGCTAAATGCACATAATTCTACATAAATTGGCCAAAAAAGAGGTTTTGAATCTTGTGTGCTGATGGTCTCTGTAATGAACAGTGCGAAGAAAAATTAATGAGAATCTTCAATTGTACAGTGTTCAACATATAGTCATGGCCACAAGAAGAAGGCTTGCTCTAAAACCCATGTAGTCCTGCTATTCCGTTTTTGGGCACCACTGGCCTTTGGACCCATTTGAATTTGTACAGGTGGATGATGTTTGTAGTGGGGAGGAGACAACTATTGTCTTGTGTGAGGTGTTGGAGGGTGTTTCCACAATACTGTTCGTGTTGGCAATGGAAGTCATCTTGAAAGCAGCAGCACAGCAACGCAAGACAAACAGACCTTGGCGATGGATACAAGATGCCCCCTCTCAAGGCCTTCATGGATGACACTACAGTGATTTTATCCAGAGAAAACGAGACACGTCATGTGCTGGAGAGGCTGGATGACATAGTTGCCTCATCCAGAATGAAGTTCAAGCCAAAGAAATCATGGAGTCTCTCACTGAGGAAAGGAAAAGTGGCGAATCTGTGGTCTTCAGTGTTGCCAACCAGGCCATTCCAACAGTTACAGAAGAGCCAGTCAAGAGCCTTGGAAGATGGTATGATGATACGCTGAAAGACACAGAGAGAGCAAAAGAAACCAAACAGACGTCGAAAGAAGGCTTGGAGACCATTGACCTGTGTGGGCTTCCTGGCAATAAAAAGGTCTGGTGTCTGCAGTTCATGCTGATACCAAAGCTCCTATGGCCTCTGATGATATACGACATCTGCACCAGCACAGTGGAGGCAATGGAATCCAAAATCAACAAGTTCACAAGAAATGGCATGGTGTCCCACCCTGTCTGACTGACATAGCGCTGTACTGTCGCCAAGCAAAGCTGAAAATACCACTGAAATCCATCCTGGAGGAATACAAAGCAGGGAAGATCAGACTTCAAAGCATGCTGGAGGACTCAGGAGACAAGGTGATAGAAGCAATCAAGCCCCAGCTGAAGACAGGCAGAAAATGGAAAGCTCAAGACGCGATTGATTCTGCAAAAGAAAGTCTCAAGATCAGAGAAATAACAGGACACACACAGGCCAACAGACAAGGACTGGGTATGACCAAAACTGAATGGTGGTCAAAGGCCAAAGGAAAAGCCAAAAGAGACATGATGATTCAGGAGATGAGAAAAGAAGAAGACCAAAAAACAAAGACTCCAAAAAGCAGTCCAGCAGAGCCAGCAAGGGCAATGGACAACGTGGGAGAATGCACTCCAAAGAAGTCTCACTTGGAATGACATTTGGCATATGGCCTCTCTCAGGATCAGCTTCATTCTCAGATCTGCATATGACCTTCTGCCCTCAAATGCAAACCTGGTGAAGTGGGGAAAAACAGACGATCTTCATGCCCCCTCTACCATGAAAAACAAACAGTGGAGCATGTCCTAAGCTCATGTAAAGTAGCCCTGGCTCAAGGAAGGCACACATGGAGGCACAACCAAGTGCTCAAAGAGATTGTACAAGTAGTCTGGGCTAATACCAACACCACAAAAGGGAAAATCAGGACTCCAAAAGCACCCGCAACATTCTTCACGGCAGGAGGTAGCGAATCATGGCCAAGAACAACAGTGCCACTCAGAACATGCAGGCAGAGTCTGCTGGACGGCGCAGATGACTGGGAGTGCACTGCAGACCTCCCAGAATGGAAGAGTCACCCAGAGATCATCAGCAAGAGTGGCATGAGACCAGACATAGTAGTCCACTCTCAGTCAACCAAGCAGCTGATCATGATCGAGCTCACGGTGCCATATGAGAACAGAATGGAGGCAGCTCAAATCTACAAGACTGAAAAGTATGCTGATCTGGCAAACAGCCTGAGGAGAGAAGGCTATCAGGTCAAAGTCCTCACTGCAGAAATTGGAGCTAGGGGGTTTGTAGGAACGTCTGCATACAGCCTCATGAAAACAGCTCTCAGTTGCAGGGAGGGAAAAAACCAGAGCCCTGAAAGCAATGGCAGAAGCAGCAGAGAGGTGTTCAAGCTGGATCTGGTCAAGGAGGAACAAAAGTGAACTTCATAAGGCTTAACTTTCCTACAAATATCAGGTGTCCCAGTGGCTCAGTGGTTAGTGCGCGAGTCATTAAGTGGAAAATGAGCATATCCAGAGGGGCATGGGTTCGAATCCCAGCCGTGGCTCGTTTCAAGATGGAAAAAAAAAGGGGGGCAGCAGAGGGACATCCGGAGTCATGAACCGGGTGTGGCCCAACCCCCCTAGAGTGTCAGGAGATAGGGCCGAAACACTTGGTCGCCAGCCATGAGTCACATTCAAAATAAACCCATATCTCTTTGTTTTGATTTTTTTTGTATACAATAAAGAACAAACGTGGGTTTAGACACTAATACAAAACCGTTTTGCTAAGTCTGATGAGTATTAATTACCATTGATATTGCACAGACCAAAACTAGCGTCCCTTTTCAGGGACTGTAGGATCAATAGGGATGGGGCATTTTCTCGTACTCATTAATCATTGTGTGTCATTATTTCTTCAGACAATTCACTGTTCATGAAGTGGTCAGTGTGTTTGAGGATGAAACAAGCTTTGAAGAGGCCAGAATCTATACTGATCCACCAGAGTAGGTGATGTTGACACTGATGAAGACAGTGGCGAAGAAGATGGAAGGGAAGCCTCTAATAACAATCGCCATCATTTAACTGACCCAACAACAGCAACAGAAATGACATGCAACAGATTTTAGATGATGAAAGAAAGTTAATCGTGAGTTGGCTGGTGTGTGTGTGTGTGAGTGTGTGTGTGTGTGTGTGTGTGTGTGTGTGTGTGTGTGTAGGGGATTATTGATTTGGTAGCTGAGCTGCAGAAAGAAGGCAGATCTTCCACCTTACATTCAGCGCCATTTTCACATCATTGAAGCTGGTGGACTCCCTGACCCAGAAGGGGATGGGTTGTACAGGCACTGTCCGTTTTCACATCATTGAAGCTGGTGGACTCCCTGACCCAGAAGGGGGGATGGGTTGTACAGACACTGTCATGCCAACAGGCTTCAGGATTGTCTGCTGGAGTCTCTCAAGGAGATGGAGGAAGACACGCGGGGAGCTTTTGACTCTGCCACGGATGTCAAGATGGGCTTGTCTGTTATTTGCTGGTATGACAACGTTGTGAACACAGTGTCAAACGTCACTGGGGTTCAGCCTATGCAGAAAGCAACACGCTGGTCCAGGGTAGAAGACAACGAGTGGTGTGGATCGGATGGACCAACTTGTGGAAAATTATCGCATCACCATCCATTCAAAGAAATCATGGTGGCCTCTCATTGGCTGCTGCCTTGCCTTGATGTCACCATCCAGCAAACATGCCATCTGTACACGGCAACATCAGAAGCTGGGACGAAGCCACTGCATCTTCTGGTATCCAGACATCCACTGCAAGAGTCTATCTTGCCCTTGCTGTCAGTACATTTTCCTTTGGCAGCCAGCTGGGTTCTTTCAAGGCTGTGAGCAAACGGGTGCCACCAGAGGTTCGCTGTGACAGGATGGACCACATCATTGAGCCATGGAAAGCTCAGCTGAGGTGTGGCTTCTGCGGAAGAAAGCCTACCCCAGGTGCACGAAGTGCAAAGCAGGTGTCCACGACAAGTGCTGTTTTACGCCTTCCACATGCAGCAAAGTGCACACGTGATCTGATCCTGTTCTGAAGGAGCACACAGATGGTGCTGTTCCCTGTACATTATGTCATGATGTATAGTTTATAAATTTGAAATTAGAACAGGCAGGGTAACTCCCGCTAACTTGTTGAAACATAACTCCAACGAATGCCGCTTACGACACACCCACCTGCCTAGCAGAAAGACAAAGGAGAGCACACGGAACAAAGAAATATACCCCCCCCCCCCCCCCAAAAAAAAAAAAAAAAAAAAAAAAAAACCAGCTTGCCCATATACCTTGTACCTGAGACATCTACGCAGATACACAACTGAAGAAGTGAATACGAATGAACTTTTTCTCAAGACTGGCGCAGCCCTGTGGATTTTGACTAGAGTCAAACAAACATACAGACGAACAATAACAAACATAGGTAACGCCGGTTAATCGACCTTCATGTTGTTCGTGGCGCCAAACTGCACAAAACGTCACCATGATGTGTACGCTTTCCATGACGATGTGGATCAAGGACAAGCTCAAATCCAGACCAGTCATCAATTTGTGCATTGAAGTGCTCGTGATTAGTAAAGGTCATATCCGCACCCACTTTGCGGCCACTTCCTCTCCTCACGTTGACTTCTGCAGGATGGTCTATGATATTGTAGCTTTGACGTCGTTCAGGTGTTTCTTTTTTTTTTTTTTTTTTTTTTTTAGCTGTCCCAACTTCTGCGCCACCTCAAAGGCAGTGCACCCACGCCGCTCATTTCGACACCCCGTCCACAGCCACAGCCCGGTCGGCCCAGGCGCAGCCTGGCACCAGCAATCCACAGGGAGCAGTCAATGTCAAGTCGTCAAGAGGTAACCCACCGGAGGAAACGCTGCACTGCCGCCGAGTCACTTCGGTGGTGTTCAGTGGCGCCTGTTCTGATCTAACATACGCAGGACACCACCTACTAAGCCCCCTACTGACGACAATAATTGCTTAGTCGCGGAGCCGGCGTGAGTGAGCTCTCCCTCCGGAGGGTGCCACCACGTCCGTCCAACGACAACCCCCATGGACCCGCCGATACCGGTGACCCCGACGGACCAAACCAAGACCACAGACGTGGAGAGGGACATCGAAACTGAGTTTACCATGAGAGCAGGGCATGAAGGGCCACAGAATTTGAGACATTTTTTTATGCTGATCGATGACAATGAGGATGATTAGAGATGATGCTACGGATTTCCATTTCGGTCTCTGAGACTACATGACAGGGCTGTACTCTACACTTCCTTTCATAATGTATCCCGGCGTCAACCAGGCCCGAGAGATGCAGGCACCTGCAGTGTTGGTCAGGAAATTTGAGCAACACTCTCAGAAACGCATCCAACTCGACTGTGTGGTCCCAGTCTTCCTAACTGAGTCCGCAGCAAACTCAACTTAAGGTAGGAGCCGGTCGGGGCAGAAAAATCCACATCACTCTGATGGGATTCGAACCCACGACCTCCCAGCCGGGAGTCCGCGACGCTAACCACTTCGCCACGGCGGCTGGTTTGTTCAGGTGTTTCTTTAGGTTTCTTATCCCATTAGATGGTCCAGATATTCAAGCAGGCATTGATCCACAGGCTGACCATTTCAAAGCAGTAGCTTGGGAAGCAAAAGAAAGGAACTGGCTACAATTGTCTGGCAATAAAACATGGCAAACATTCATTCAGTTCAGGCAGTCTTATCGTCGCCTGAAGGGAAATACCGTGCAAATGCCGCCCCAGATACTTTAGACGCTGATGGGACCACAAAGCTCAGCAATAATGAGGAGAAAGAGTCAGCTCTCCTGAAACGCTTCATAGAACAGAGTGATCAGAAGAATGTGGAGAAACACCACAGATATATGACCCAGTTATATCAACAGCTACTTCAAACAGGGGGAAGTGATGGAATCACAGCACCTGAACTGGATAAAGCAAGTGCAAAATGCACTGAAGGCAGTGGTCCAGGTCCAGACAAAGTATGAAATCCAAATATCAAAGATATTATACAGAAGACAGAACAATATTTTGGGGTCTCTACCAGTGTATTTTGTTCACGGCTATGTCCCAGAAGACTGGACACGCAATACTCTGATGCGTTTGCCAAACGCAGGATGAAAAATAGGGTCGGGTAATGCATGCAGCATGCTCACAATGCAAATATGGTGGGGAAGCTGGTGGAACGCATCAAGGCAAGAAAACTCGCAGGAGACCTTGAAAGAGGTGAATTATCCATCCACGATTTTTCACGTCCTATGCTGCCTCATGTGGTGGGTTTGGGGGATTTTTAAGTGCCCAAAGATATGCCTTCACCTGATCTAGCGTGCGTCTGAGCTGCACTGAAGGAGTATCAAGCAGGGGCAGGCAACACAGTTTCAGTGGGCGTGTCCGTTGTAGCTCACAACATCAGTCTTTTACTTCATTTTAATTCTTTCTGATGTAACAACAATGGACAGGAAAACGAGAAGCTCTGCAAGTAGGAATCATTCAAACAGCGTGTGTGTGTGTGTGTGTGTGTGTGTGTGTGTGTGTGTGTGTGTGTGTGTGATTGCATGCGCGTGCGTGCGTGCTTGTGTGTGTACGTTCGTGCGTGCAAGCGCGCGTGCGTCCGTGCGTGAGTGCGTGCATGCGCGCGCTCACGCATATGTGTGTGTGTGTGTGTGTGTGTGTGTGTGTGTGTGTGTGTGTGTGTGTGTGCTTTCTGAGGGAAGTATCTGCCATGTACAGATCCAGCAAATTTCTGTACGTGTACATCTAGCCAAAATCTCAGCACTCTCGGACAAAGATGTGATGGCTGTGTATATTTTTCAAAAATATTAGATGGATTTGGTGGTGTTCGTCAGAAAAGAAAAACCAAGGAAAGTAGCTAGTGACTACTGCATTTCGCTGGGTGGTAAGTTGACTTTCCCTACCTGCGTGAGAGACTGGGATCGCGCGTTTGACATATTAAGAACTGTGAAGAAAAGCGCTAAACGATATTTTGTTGGTTTATCCTTTCTGTATAAACCACTGCGCTCTGTGTACCGGTTTTGTATAATAAACGAAGATAAAACTGTTCTTTATCACACTGTGAGTTTCATAGATGTAGCAGTATGTTTTGATAATAGAAAGAAATGTCCGATTTTAGCTAGTTATGGACGTTACTTTGAGAGCGTGTATAAATGCAATCATCTCTCCCAACATGGTGCAATGTGTACATTCAATGGAAGTCAAAGTGATGGCTGGTCTTATCACTTGCAAAATATTTCTTTACAAATTCGTAACACCCCCACACAACAGTCTATGACTATATGCCGTGATGGTCACATGACTTACACATTATTCCTCTGTGACCCTGGTCGCTATAAAGACTTTTGTCACACTGAAATAGTTTGTAGTTTTTCCTTACCACACGTCAACCGTTGATAAGAAGCCTGATTCAGCAAATTCTCCAGTCACTCTGACTCCTTTGTTTGCATGCAGTGATAACCGCCTCGTGTTATCATTCACCCTGGTGTGTGACTTTGTTACTGACTGCGATGACAACAGTGATGAATCGTTCTGTTATCATTTACCTTGTGTGAAGGAATTCACGTGTGCCAACGGTCAGTGTTTGCGCTTCAGCAACGTATGTGACCAGTTCTTTGACTGCTGGGATGAATCTGATGAGCAAGACTGTGATTCTGTAAGACACGTGTTAATCTTCCCGCCGTATTTTCCTTCCCCTTGTCTCATCAATTTTAACACCCACGACAGGCTGTTTTCACTTCAACCCCCATGAAGTCCAATGAGTCCTGTCCTGACAGCCATTACCGTTGTCCTGGTGAGTTCAATGACTGTGTGCCTGTCTTCACACGCTGCAATGGAATGTACGACTGTATTGACCACCAGGATGAAGAGGGATGTGAGGACATGACATGTCCAGGATTTTTTCGATGCAGAATTTCTGGGATCTGTTTGCACAGTGATCATTTATGTGACGGCTGGTCTCACTGTCCAAAGCATGGCGATGAATTGCAATGTGGGATGACCTGTCCTTTGAGTTGTCAATGTCAAGGTCACACATTTCAATGTGGTCATTCCTTTCTTGCAGCACAATTCCCACAGCTCCGTTCCTTAGACGCCACAGGTTCTGGCATGACGCTGTCTGATGTCGGCCTCAATACCTATCTTATTTACCTGGTCTTTGCTCAGTGTACAATCAGTCACATACCTAACGTAACATTGCGGAATTTGAAGTTCCTCGACCTTAGTGGTAACCAACTGAAGCAAGTCAGCTTGTCACCTTTCCTTCACCTGGAACATCTGGAAACACTGTCGCTGTCTGGGAATCCTCTCACCTCACTGGTTAAGGACCAGTCCTCTGCTGCACAGCACATCAGACTGACAGTCGTAGACCTGTCACACACCACACTCACACTGTTTGACCCTCAGGTCTTTTCGTCCTTTTCAAGAATACAGAAACTGAATTTGACTGTCACATCTGTTTCACACCTTCCTCAGCAGTTTTCAGTCCTTACCTCAACTGAATGAACTGTACATGGACGGCAGCCCAGTGAAAACATTCCCCAGCTGACATTTTCACACATCTTCAGCATTTAAGCTCCATTCACACAGGAAATTATAAACTGTGTTGCAATGAGTTTCTTCCTCCTGGCTTTGACAGCAGTTCTTGTCACGCCCCAAAGACGAGATTTCCTCGTGTGAAGACTTACTGCAGTCGTGGACGTATCGTGTGTTTCTGTGGATGATGGCCTGTCTGTCTCTGTCCGGGCAACATGTTCTCCTTCTGTGCACGTTTGATTGTAAGAAACAGGACCTCTGTGAGTGGCTACACTGTGTTTGTCATCACACTGACCATGGCTGACTTCCTGATGGGACTCTACATCACCTTGATTGGAGCTGCTGATGAAAGACTCTGAGGTCAATATCTCCATTGTGACGACACGTGGAAAAACAGTGTGACTTGTCATGTGGCCGGCTTTCTGTCTCTCCTGTCCAGTGAAGTGTCAGCTCTGATCATCTGCCTCATCACACTGGATCGGTTTATTGTTCTTCGCTTTCCATTCAGCACTCTGCGATTTGAGAAAACATCAGCATCAGTGGCTTGTCTCTTGACTTGGTTGACTGGGTTGCTTTTAGCTGTGTTCCCATTACTCCCGATGGTAAGACACTGGGAGTTTTACAGTCAGTCAGGTATCTGCATCCCACTGCCAGTTACCAGACAGGAGTTCAAAGGAAGACTGTATTCCGTCAGTATAATGATCATTTTAATTTCACCTTATTCTTGTTGATCTGTGTCGGTCAAACCCTCATCTTTTGGTCAGTACAGAGCAATGCCTTAAAAATCAACACTACCAGAGTGTCCCAGGATCTGTCCATAGCCCGGCGGTTGATCAGTATTGCTGTGACAGATTTCATGTGCTGGTTCCCCATTGGACTGTGTGGGATGCTGGCACTGACCAATGTACCAATCCCTGGAGAAGTCAATGTTGCTTTAGCTATATTCGTTCTTCCTTTAAACTCTGCTATCAATCCTTTCATGTATACATATAATACATGGGCAGAAAAACGAATGAAATCTAAGGAGGCTAATCTGATGAAATGGCTGGAAGCTAACTGTGATGTCGTCAGTGACTCACAATGTATTTGAATAAATCGCCTTTGTAGAGTGATGCATTGTGTACCAGTGTGTGTGTGTGTGTGTGTGTGTGTGTGTGTGTCTGTCTGTCTGTCTGTGTCTACAACTGTGTGTCTGTGTGGACACGTGCTTGCGTCGCGCGCGCACGCACGCGCGCACACACACACACACACACACACACACACACACACACACACACACACACACCAGGCTTGATGCTCCTGGTTCAAACCTTACAGGCGTCTCTCCACAAAGACCGACACTTCTCCGTGGACAGCAAATCGCCAAGCGTGAGGGTCAGTGGCAGGGGTCATCCCCCCCCCCCCCCCCCCCTCTGAGGGACACCTCTGCCTCCCAGGGATGCTTTCAGGCAGTCCTTGCAGCTATGGACTGCTGGCGCAGCCTCATGGCGACTTGTCACTGACTGTCTCTTTGTACTGTAGTGGCTGACTTTAAAGCTATGGACTGCTGGTGCAGCCTCATGGCGACTTGTCACTGACTGTCTCTTTGCACTGTAGTGGCTGACTTTAAAGCTATGGACTGCTGGTGCAGCCTCATGGCGACTTGTCACTGACTGTCTCTATGGACTGCTGGTGCAGCCTCATGGCGACTTGTCACTGACTGTCTCTATGGACTGCTGGTGCAGCCTCATGGCGACTTGTCACTGGCTGTCTCTTTGCACTGTAGTGGCTGACTTTAAAGCTATGGACTGCTGGTGCAGCCTCATGGCGACTTGTCAGTGGCTGTCTCTTTGCACTGTAGTGGCTGACTTTAAAGCTATGGACTGCTGGTGCAGCCTCATGGCGACTTGTCACTGGCTGTCTCTTTGCACTGTAGTGGCTGACTTTAAAGCTATGGACTGCTGGTGCAGCCTCATGGCGACTTGTCACTGACTGTCTCTATGGACTGCTGGTGCAGCCTCATGGCGACTTGTCACTGACTGTCTCTTTGCACTGTAGTGGCTGACTTTAAAGCTATGGACTGCTGGTGCAGCCTCATGGCGACTTGTCACTGACTGTCTCTATGGACTGCTGGTGCAGCCCTCATGGCGACTTGTCACTGGCTGTCTCTTTGCACTGTAGTGTCTGACCTTTGTTTTTTCCATCATGTGCCAGGTCAGTGTACAAGATCAGCTTTGAAAATCGAGTGTTGTCCGTATGATGCATTGTGTCTAATGAAGCAGAGCTACGCCTTCATGATGAGTTCCTCAATGCAGACAAGTGTAATCAGCGAAGCACTTCGCATCAGTGTTGGAGATTTGAGAACGTGTCCTCCAAGGAGATGGCGATGATCCTGCTCAGACAGCGGACGTGAAACTGATCGAGTGTCTTCACCTGTGTCCCGTGCGGTGCCCATGTTTCACAGTCACAGAGCCCCCACCCTGTTGTCAGCCAGGTTGGTGAACAGCTTGATGCCTCGTTCGTCCTAAACTCGCTTCCACAGCCCGCTAAAAAGACCCTCCCGTCCATGCAAGTCTGCCGACTCTTTCCCTGTCCATACTACAGACACAGGTCTCAACACTCTCCAAGTCTGATGACTATTTCCCTGTCCATAGTACAGACACGAGATCTCAACAGTATCTAGGTCATCATGCCGTCACGGACAAACCTGATGACACTGACCCACTGTGACGGACAGCACAGCTTGGAGAGTGTGGCCCACAGGCTCTCACGACCAATGGCCTCACGGCCTTTCTTAGGTCCACAGGGAGCATGCAGATATTCCAGTTCTCTCCCCACACTTTCCCTAGACTTGCCAAATGGAGAAGACCATGTCATCGTCTCTCTCTCTTGCTCCTGAAACCGATTAGGATCTCAAATGCCCATTCAGCAGGTGATGTGTATTGTAGTTGAGAGAGATTCGCGCCACAGTCTTACTTGCGATGCTGTACAGAAAGATGCCTGTATGGTCACGGGAAATGAATACCTCCCCTTTGTTTTCATACAGGTGGATGATGTTGGTATGCTCGTTCTTATATAAGTGGATGATGTGGGTATGCTGATTTTGTACACATGGACGATGTTGGTATGCTGTTTTCATACAAGTGGACGAAGTTGGTATGCTGTTTTTTATGCAAGTGGACGATGCTGGTATACTGTTTTGACACAAATGGATGATGCTGGTATGCGATTGGTATACACGTGGATGATATTGGTATGTTGTTCGTATACAAATGGATGGTGTCGATATGCTGTTTTCGCTCAAGTGGACGACGTTGGTATGCTGCTTTAATACAAGTGGATGAGTTGGTATGCTGGAATAGCCAGAATAGATCAGTTGGTAGAGCGCCTGACTCGTAATCTTGGTGATCCTGGGGTTGCGGGTTCGAAACTTCCGCCGGGGCGTTTCTGTACAGGGGGATTTTTCCCTCGGAGTTAACATTGGTTCTGACTCCATTTTCCCATACAGTCCTTCGAATGAGACTATAAACCTAGGTCCGTTTGTGAACGCACGCATAACATCTTGCACACATGTAAAATCCCATCACCAACATTCGGAAGAGAAGGCCAGTTTGGCCGTTGGTATGGATGACACGTTACACATAGCATGCACCCTGCGTGAGAAATGGAAAGAATGAAGGAAGTAAGGAAAATGAGTGATCGATATTGAACGATACTGACTGGATGACACGGGAAACGACTGAATGAAGCGCCAGCTGGCAGCTCTTCAGTCGGCACTACCCAGGTAGGCAGCCCGTTGTGTAAACGAGTGTTGATTGTAAAGCGCTTAGAACTTGGTCTCTAGCCGAGAATAAGCGCTATATAAGTATTCATTATTATTATTATTTATTATTATTATTAATACTAGTGGATGATGTTGGTACGCTGTTTCTGCACACGTGGATGATGCTGGTATGCTGTTTTCACACACCTGGGGGGGAGGGGGGGGGGGGATGTTGGTATGCTGTTTTCACATACGTGGAGGATGTTGATTTGTTGGTTTTACGCAAGTGGATGATGTTGGTATGCTTTTTTTTCATACAAGTGGATGATGTTGGCATGATTGATGTCGTTGTTTTCATACCAGTGGATGATGTTGGTATGCTGTTTATGTACAAGTGGATGATGCTGGTATACTGTTTTATACCGGTGGATGATGTTGGTATGCTGTTTTCATACAAGTGGGTGATGTTGGTATGGTGTTTTATACCAGTGGATGATGTTGGTATGCTGTTTTCATACAAGTGGATGATGTTGGTATGCTGTTTTATACCAGTGGGTGATGTTGGTATGCTGTTTATACAGGTGGATGATGTTGGTATGCTGGTTTTATACAAGTGTATGATGTTGGTATGCTGTTTGTACACAAGTGGATGATGTTGGTATGCTGGTGTTATACAAGTGTATGATGTTGGTATGCTGGTTTTTACAAGTGGATGATGTTGGTATGCTGCTGTTTGTACACAAGTGGATGATGTTGGTATGCTTTTGTACACAAGTAGATGATGTTGGTATGCTGTTTGTACACAAGTGGATGATGTTGGTATCTGTTTGTACACAAGTGGATGATGCTGGTATGCTGTTTGTACACAAGTGGATGATGTTGGTATGCTGTTTGTACACAAGTGGATGATGTTGGTATGCTGTTTGTACACAAGTGGATGATGTTGGTATGCTGTTTGTACACAAGTGGATGATGTTGGTATGCTGTTTGTACACAAGTGGATGATGTTGGTATGCTGTTTGTACACAAGTGGATGATGTTGGCGTGGTGAACCAAAGACACTGAGCAATAAATATGCAGCTACTGGCATCTCCGCAGCCTGGATAGTGGGGACTGTGTTGTCAGTGATACCGTTTCTACCTGGTTTGTCCCACTGGGGTCTACATGGACAGACGGGGCTCTGTCGTCTGGCTCTCTTCACTCGTTTTAATGAATCCCGGAAGTTCAAATGGTTTACAGTTGTAATCATCATTTTCAGTTTTTACTTCATTGTAGTGGGTTTGGTTATTGTTATCTACAAAAGAATACTTAGGTATAGAATCAAACTCGATCTCTCTAAAAGGGCACTTTATTTTTCAGGCAATACTTTGGTATAGAATCAAACTCGATCTCTCTAAAAGGTCACTTATTTTTCAAGTCACCTGACGACAAAGATTACTGTCACAAACGCTGTTTGTTGGCTGACATGGGATCTGGTGATGATGATGACTTCAGCTGGTGTCACTGTTGGAGACAGGATCCAGGAGGCCATGGTTGTGTTTGTGTTACCACTTCCCTCTGCCCTCTGTCCCTTTCTCTATCTGTGGACTGTGGCTGCAGAACAACGGGGACAAGTGCAGGAACAGAAAGTGCTGAAACTGTTAAAATCACGAGTTGCCTTTCCGCCTAAACATCAAAACAGATGAAACAACATATCATGAGCGTCACACTTAAATACAAAGTAATGTAACACAGACTGTACATCTTTGATGATTGTCGATAAGGTAGTCCAGTAAAGTCGTAGAACTGTAGCTCATGTCGCTTACAAAATCTGTCAACTAGCTTTGTCTTAAAGAAAGAAAAGAACAAAAGCGCAAACCTCCTCTACACAATCCACCCTCCAATACTCACATAAACGAGAGGCACAAAACAAATAGGAAAATCCACTCTGCTCAATACATTACTAGCACACACACACACACACACACACACACACACACACACACACACACACACATACAGAAAGACATACGGAACAAACAAGGACACATCTTCTTTATGTGTCACCTAGCACACCTGAAGGCTAATAAGATGCAGAACAAAGCGGGGATACAACACTACGCATCATGTAGCATTCTAATTGTCCGCCCTTGCTGCCTACCTTGTCGACGTCGATCATACGTTATCACTGTCCAGTTCAGGTGGAGGCAACACACTGGTCAGTACACAATCAGGACCCTACCTAACGTGTGTATAACATTGTGCTGTCTGTGTTGTGTGATCCCATCAGTCCTATCATCATCTATACAGCCAGTCTTCTTTGCCACGAAGTGGGCACACTCAAAAAAAAAAAAAAAGAGATAGTCCTCCTAGGGACTCCATCGTGGCTGTGAAGACAGAAGATGCACACAAGGAGACTGTTGATTTAAGTGTGAACGTTCAGGTGGTTCCGAGATTCTCCAAGACTATGTGAATGCCACTAAAAGCCATTTAGCTGAGCTGGGTAGTGACCTCATGTCGCCGAAGGGGTGTATGGGGGGGGGGGGGGGGGGCGTATGCACGGGTGAAACAATCGGATTCATACGGTAAAGCTGTGAATACGTGTGACACGTGTCGACAGGCATAATTCCCATTGTCCTGAGGACTGTTGGTGTGTGTGAAAATCGACTCCCCTCTTTTTTTTAATTCATGTGCATTCAGATATTCGCTACGTGGTTCCAAGAGTACAGAAGAATGTGAACGGACTGGAACGATGCAGGGAACCGCAGCTGGATCAAATGAATAGCTCGGTTGGTAGAGCGCCGGACTCGTAATCTTCGTGATCCTGGGGTTGTGGGTTCGAATCTCCACGGGGCCGTTTCAGTACAAGGGTATTTTTTTTTCCCTCGGAGTTATCATTGGTTCTGACTCCATTTCCCATACAGTCCTTCGAATGAGACTATAAACCGAGGTTCCGTGTGTGAACGCACGCATAACATCATGCACACACGTCAAATTCCATCAGCAACTTTCGGAAGAGAAGGCCAGTTTGGCCGTTGGTATGGATGACACGTTACGCATAGCATGCATTCTGCATGGAGAATCGAAAGACTGAAAGAGTTGTTAAATTGAAGGAACAAGATCGACTGAATGAAAGGGGGGGCGGAATACCTCAGTGGTAGAGCGCCGGACTCGTAATCCTGGGGTTCCGGGTTCGAATCTCCGCCGAGCCGTTTCGGTACAGGGGGATTTTCCCCTTGGAGTTAACATTGGTTCTGACTCCATCTCCCATACAGTCCTTTGAACGAGACTCTAAACTGAGGTTCCGTGTGTGAACGCACGCATAACATCTTTTACACACGTCAAATCCCATCACCAACTTTCGGAAGAGAAGGCCCGTTTGGCCGTTGGTATGGATGACACGTTACTTATAGCATGCACCTTCCCCGAAGTTGGAATATGGCTGCCTTAATGGCGGGATAAAAAAAAAACGGTCTTACACACAAAACTCCACTCCCTTTGTTGGGCAGATGGGATTAATCCTTGCCTATCTATACAGGGAGTGTCCACAGGAGTATCAGCCTGCATACGCAGAAGAAGAAGAAGAGGACTGAACAACACGGGAAACGACTGAAAGAAACGCCAGCTAGCAGCTCTTCAGTCGGCTCTATCTAGGTAGGCAGCCGCTGTGTAAACGAGAATGCGGATTGTACCGCGCCTAGAGTTTGGTCCCTGGGCGGGGATAGGCGCTATGTAAATACTCTCGTCAAAACTTCAATGCCTGACCCCTGATGCGTGACACGATGGCTCATGTATTCACGAACAAAGTGTCGTCACTGGCGAAGAGCCTTAGAAATCAAACAACTTTCTGAGGGAAGCGATGGAGCAGGCGTTCTGTGAGACCTGGCAACGAGTTTAGTTTGGGGTTGCATTTCAAGACAATACTTCGCCCAGATCCAAATGCTTACATTTCTTTGATGGGTTTGTTTGTCGTTTGTTTGCTGTTGTTGTTGTTGTTGTTGTTGTTGTTGTTGTTGTTGTTGTTGCATTTGTGCTTATAACCCCGTGGTGACGTGTGACTATGTTTTGTTCTCCGTTTCATCCTCGTCGTCAGCTGTGGCCCAGGCGGGGACGGCGGAGCAGGTGGGGGTTGGGGCAGCACAGGCGGGGACGGTGGAGCAGGGGGGTTGGGGCAGCACAGGTGGGGACGGTGGGGGCAGGTGGGAGTTGGGGCAGCACAGGTGGGGACGGTGGAGCAGGTGGGGTTTGGGGCAGCACAGGCGGGGACGGTGGAGCAGGTGGGGGTTGGGGCAGCACACAGGGGGACGGCGGAGCAGGTGGGGGTTGGGGCAGCACAGGTGGGGACGGTGGGGCAGGTGGGGGTTGGGGCAGCACAGGTTGGGGACGGTGGAGGTGGGTGGGGGTTGGGGCACACCCAGGCGGGGACGGCGGAGCAGGTGGGGGTTGGGGCCACCCAGGCGGGGACGGTGGAGCAGGTGGGGGTTGGGGCAGCACAGGTGGGGACGGCGGAGCAGGTGGGGGTTGGGGCAGCACAGGTGGGGACGGCGGAGCAGGTGGGGGTTGGGGCGGCCCAAGCTTGCACCTCGCCCTTGCCCAGCCACAGGAAGGAGAAGACACTGGCGATGTAGATGGCCGCTGTGATGAAGAAGAACGTACGCCACTGAGCGACTGTTTGCTGGAAACCAAAGCAATGTTATGGTCAACTATTGATATCATCATCATCATCATCATCATTATTATTATTATTATATTTTGAATACTTATATAGCGCTTATCCTCGGCTACTAGAGACCAAGCTCTAAGCGCTTTACAATCCACACTCGTTTACACAACGGGCTGCCTGCCTGGGTAGTGCCGACTGAAGAGCTGCCAGCTGGCGCTTCGTTCAGTCGTTTCCCGTGTCATCCAGTCAATATCGTTCAATATCGTTCACTCAGTTTCATTTCCTGTGCATGCTGTGTGCAACGTGTCATCCACACCAGCAGCCAGACTGGCCTACTCTTCGGAAAGTTGATGATAGGATTTGACGTGTGTGCAAAATGTTATGCGTGCGTTCACACACGGAACCTCGGTTTAGAGTCTCGTTCCAAGGACTGTATGGGAAATGGAGTCAGCACCAATGTTCACACTCCGAGGGGAAATTCTCCCTGTACCGAAACGGCCCGGCGGAGATTCGAACCCGCAACCCCAGGATCACCAAGATTACGAGTCCGGCGCTCTGCCACTGAGCTACTCCAGCCCCAGCTAAGTGAGTCCGTTAAGACATCGCCGTGTCTTTCGGTAGAAAATCAGGCGGAATTACACCTTTAATAATGAACGAGTTTATATCTTACGCCTGAGAAGTGAAGATGGGTCATCCCCGTGTTCGTCCATTTATACATAACCGATGGGCGTTTCCCGCCTTGAAGGGAATATTAATGAAAGAGAGATGGAGAGAGAGGGAGGGGGGAGGGACAGACAGAGAGAGAGAGAGAGACAGAGACAGAGGCAGAGAGATAATACGGATATAGAGAGAGACAGAGGCAGAGAGATAGACGGATAGAGCGAGACAGAGACAGAGGCAGAGAGACAGACAGAGAGAGAGACAGAGACACAAAGACAGAGACAGAGAGACAGAGTCAGACACAGAGAGAGAGAAAGACAGAGACAGGTAATTCCATCTGATCTTCTACCATGTAAACACAATGAGACAGGCAGACAGGCAGACAGACAGACTGACAGCCTGACAGACTGACAGACAGACAGACACTGAGAGACAGAAAAATACAGAAGACACAGAGACACAGAGAAACACAGAGACAGAGACATGTAATTCTATCTTGTCTTCTACCTTCTTTTTTGTAAACAAAATGAGAGAGAGAGAGAGAGAGAGAGAGAGAGAGAGTGAGAGTGACAGAGGGAGAGAGAGAGAGAGAGAGTGAGAGAGAGAGAGAGAGAGAGTGAATGAGAGTGACAGAGAGAAAGTGTCAGGCAGAGAGACAGACAGACAGAGACACAGACACAGCGAGAGAAAGAAAGAGAGACAGAGACACAGAGAGAGAGAGACAGAGAGAGGGAGAGATACACACACACAGAGACAGAGAGAGAGAGAGAGAGTCGGGGATAGAGAGACAGAGACAAGGGGGAAAAGACAGAGACATAGAGAGGGTGAGACAGAGACACAGAGACAGAGACACAGAGAGAGAGGAGGGGGAGAGAGACAGAGAGACAGAGAGAGTGGGTGGGTGGTGGGGGGGGGGGGGGGGGGGGGGGGGGGGGGGGGGGGGGGGGGGGGGGGGATTAAGGAACAAGAAACCGCTCACACTGCGATACGTCAGATAGCCAATCAGCGCTGGCCCCGCCATCCCTGGGATGGCGGCGAAATTGTTGGACATTCCAAACAGAGTCCCTGGAAACACACGCCACCAGACTCTGCACACTGTATCGCTGCTGTTGACAGCTCTTGGTCTGCTCGTAAATCAGTGCCAATAAGCAGAACTTACAGGAACATGAAACATCCAACAACAATTCGTGGAACATAACCCAGTTTAAAGAAGAAGCAGCTCTGGAACACATTTTTTTCTAAGTAAAATTTATATGTGTATAACTAAATGCCTTTGCAAAAAAAAAAAAAAAAAAAAAAAAAAGTCTTGGCAAAGATTCGAAAGTGAAAGTATATCTTGCCGTAATAAAGGCATGAGGATTTAATCATGAGCTATTACGGCTTGCCAAGGATATTCAGCAGAACGATTAAACACACTTGAACTAAAGTCACACTTGAAAGACAACTGAAGATACCTGTCTTGTAATGACAATGTTGACTAGCTGATTAAGAATGATAATTATGAACACTGGAAATGAAGATGCTGAATAAATAGATGAAGAAACAAAGTTCTGTGTGGAGAGTATGTAAAAACGAAGATGCATTTACTGGAACTGACTATGATGTCAAACAAACAACCTGGAATACTGACCAAGACTGACTAGAACAACGTCCGCACTTTCTAACACACAGGCACAGCCATCCAAAACCTCTAGTCAACAACCACCGATCGATGACGCCTACCATAGGAATTGCGTAACACTTAATGACTTAAAACTAGGATTTGACGAGTCGCTCGGAACAAAAGGAACATCTCAAGTAAAAACAAGAGACGATCGATAATATGAACTACAGATCGATAATATAAACTACAGATCGATAATATAAACTACAGGAAAGTTGAAACAAACTCTGGCGACTGAAAGTCAAACTAAGAGTTTGATGATTAAAAGAATACGAACGGGACCATAGTCAAAATGGATTTGAACAAAGCAAATACTCATTTCAACGGTGACAGGGCCCAAGTCTTGAACGAATCAGCCAATGGCCTTACCGTGCAATGAAAAGGACACGCAACACAACGATACTGGCAAAAGTACTACACGTGCCACTCAACAGCCGGTTTCAAAACCACCTCCACCACCCACCTTCACCGCCAACACCCCGGGTATTACCGCCACAGTTCCATACAAGACACTGACTGACCAGCAAACTTGGGGGCCAAGTCCAGATGATTGGCGTAGACTGTAGAAGCAGCAATTCCTTTTGCAGAGATCCCTAAGGTCAGCAACGCGACAGCCAGGGCGTGGTCACAGTGGACGTAGCCTGTGCCCACCAGACAGCCAGCCGGAGCTACACAGCCTGCGCAGAGGACAAAAACATCTTGCAGCAACGATGTCTGTACAGAATACATACAGCTGCAGTCACCACCAAACTTGTCACGACGTCGAACACGCAATCCAAAAAAACACTTCAAATACCCCGCCGACGAGGCGAAGTGGTTTTAGTGTCTCGGACTCCCGGCTGGGAGGTCGTGGGTTTCGATTCCCATCAGAGTCTGTGGGAGTTTTATGCCCCGACCGGCTCCTACCTAAGTTGAGTTTGCTACGGGCTCAGCTGGGAAGACTGGGACCCGCACAGTCGAGTTTCACCCACTTAATGAATGCGTCTTTGAGAGTGTTGCTCAAATGTCCTGACCAACACTGCAGGCGTCTGTATCTCTCGGGCCTGGTTGACCGCCGGGATGTCCTATGGACGGAAGCGTAGAGTACAGCCCTGTCATGCAGTCTCAGCCCCGAATGGAAATCCGTACCATCATCTTCATCCAGATCCTCATCAAATAGTATTTTCTAAAAAGTCTCCTCAAGTTCTGTGGCCTTTCATTCCCTGCTCTCATGGTGACCTCAGTTTTGATGACCTAAATTTGTGGCCTTAGGAAGGCCTGGCCTTCTCTCTCTCTCTCTCTCTCTCTCTCTCTCTCTCTCTCTCTCTCTCTCTCTCTCTCTCTCTCTCTCTCTCTCTCTCCCTCTCTCTCTCAGGGCTTGCCAGTTGCATCAAGCAACAAGAAGAGCAACGTATACAGAGGAGCGTTTAAATAAAAAAAAAAAAAAACGATAATATAGTGACTGTGTGTGTGTGTGTGTGTGTGTGTGTGTGTGTGTGCGTGTGTGTGTGTGTGTGTGTGTGAATGTGTGTATGTGCGTGTGCGTGTGAGGGAGGGAGGGAGGGAGAGAGAGAGTAAGTGTGACGGGGGGAAGGGAGGGAAGGGAGGAGAGAGAGAGAAGGGGAGAAACAGAGAGAGAGACAGAGAGACAGACACAAGACAAAGACACAGAGATAGAGACAAGAGACAGCGACAGACCAGACAGACACACACACACACACACCACACACACACACACACACACACACACACACACCACACACAGACAGACAGAGACAGACAGACAGACAGACAGACAGACAGAAAGAGAGAGACAGAAAGAGAGAGACAGACAGAGAAACTGACCCAAGGTGTACATCAGTTTTCCGCGTGAAGGACGTGGAGAGTAGCGCGCCTCAGAGGTCAGAGACAATGCCTCCCAACACCTGGGTCAGCCACATCAGCAGGTAGGGCAGGGCAGACAGCAACCCATTCTGGAATTGGGACACAACACGACGGCTGTTTCCAAAGCGAGCACAACGACCAAGGCAAATCGTCTGTCCTAGTCCCGCTGGGACAGTCCACAAGTGTGTGTGTGTGTGGGGGGGGGGGGGGGGGGGATGGGGGGAGCCAGCCACTGAGTGTTCTTTGGCATTGCCATTCTGAATGTTTAGTTTCCTCTGGATATGTAAAAATCACTGTGGAGTGCGTACGTAGTACATCACACTTCGTTTCCAATGTCAATGGTGCGTGCGTGCGTGCGTGCGTGCGTGCGTGTGTGTGCGTGCGCGTGCGTGTGTTCGTGTGTGTGTGTGTGTGTTGTGTGTGTGTGTGTGTGTGTGTGTGTGTGTGTGTGTGTGTGTCTGTGTCTGTGTGCGTGTCTGTGTGTGTGTGTGTGTGTGTGTGTGTGTGTGTGTGTGTGTGTGGCTGTGTCTTTGTGTGTGACTCCAAAGCCCCCTCCCCCCCCCCCCCCCCCCCCCCCGCCCCCCACCGCTCCCCCCTCTTCTCTTTATATCCCATTTCGTATACACGATACTTAACGAACTGAGATTTGTAATCGCCCTAGTGTAACCATTTTCCCCTTCATTCTTGCCCTCCTTCCTTTGGTTTGTGTTATGTTTCAGCCCTGTCATTAAACTGAAATGTCAAGCTGTATTTTTTTGTCATGCCAGCTTGCTGAACGGTTAGTCAATTTCTGGTTGTCATAAACTGACAATCACTGTCATTCTCTAAAATCACGCCATGTCAGTAGATGTTCAAGTGAACGATATACTGCCGCTTTGCTCTTCTACAGGAAGTGGCTGCAGTAGACAAATGACCAAATTCGGTATTCACAATTTTTTTTGTTGTTGTTGTAAGCAAACGGTTCAAGAGTTTACAGCAATTACGGTTTATGAATACAATTAGACAACATTGTATTCCCTGGTTATGATCTTTGTCGATGTGGAATTGACGACACGGTTTTGCTGACTCAGACTCAGACTGTAATTGTCACGTGAATCCTTAGGGGTCTATAGGTACAGCATGGTGTAAAGAGAAACCCTCGTTAACAGACAGACCCTAATTCATCTGGAGCCTATATAAAGGCAGCTGTTGTTGTCTTTTCACATTCATGCAATCATGAACATATTTTGCCATGTGAATTTGTCAGTGGTCCTTGCCTAACATTTCTCGTTGGGTGTAGGTTTTGCAAGTGGGTTTTGTGTGTGATGTCTTTTGACAGCTGTTCTGTTTCCTTCAGTCGCAGCAGATTGCA
>JADBJO010008005.1:73364-75196 GCA_016801955.1 Conus betulinus
GTTTGATAGACAATGGAACTTCAACTAGAAACAATTAAATGTTACAGCAGCTGCTGTTCAACAGACAATGGAATTTCATAATACAGCGAGCTGTTACACAGACACATGGAATTTCAATACATAACACAGCGAGCTGTTAGACAGACAATGGAGTTTCATAATACAGCGATCTGTTTGATAGACAATGGAACTTCAACTAGAAACAATAAAATGTTACAGCAAGCTGTTCAACAGACAATGGAATTTCATAATACAGCGAGCTGTTACACAGACAATGGAATTTCATAATACAGCGAGCTGTTAGACAGACAATGGAGTTTCATAATACAGCGAGCTGTTTGACAGACAATGGAATTTCAACAGAACAAAACAATAAATGTTACAGCAAGCTGTTAAACAGACAATGGAATTTCATAATACAGCGAGCTGTTACACAGACAATGGAATTTCATAATACAGCGAGCTGTTAAACAGACAATGGAGTTTTCATAATACAGCGATCTGTTTTGATAGACAATGGAACTTCAACTAGAAACAATAAATGTTACAGCAAGCTGTTCAACAGACAATGGAATTTCATAATACAGCGAGCTGTTACACAGACAATGGAATTTCATAATACAGCGAGCTGTTAAACAGACAATAGAGTTTCATAATACAGCGATCTGTTTGATAGACAATGGAACTTCAACTAGAAACAATAAATGTTACAGCAAGCTGTTTCACAGACAATGGAATTTCATAATACAGCGAGCTGTTACACAGACAATGGGATTTCATAATACAGCGAGCTGTTAAAACATGGACATAATGGAGTTTCATAATACAGCGAGCTGTTTGAAATAGACAATGGAACTTCAACTAGAAACAATAAATGTTACAGCAAGCTGTTTCAACAGAGACATGGAATTTCATAATACAGCGAGCTGTTACACAGACAATGGAATTTCATAATACAGCGAGCTGCTGTTGTTACAACAGACAATAGAGTTTCATAATACAGCGATCTGTTTGATACAGCGAGCTGTTAAACGAGACAATGGAGTTTCATAATACAGCGAGGCTGTTACACAGACAATGGAATTTCATAATACAGCGAGCTGTTAAACAGACAATGGAGTTCTAATACAGCGAATCTGTTTGATAGACAATGGAACTTCAACTAAAACAACATATGTTACAGCGATCTGTTACACAGATCTTTGATCTTTTATTATCTCTTCCGTAAATGTCGGGCAAAGAAGGCAGCTAACACACACACACACACACACACACACACACACACACACACACACACACACACACACTTAAACACAACGCACACAACTCTGGCACGCTCACGCACGCACGCACGCACGCACGCACGCACGCACGCCGGCACTCACACACACACACACACACACAAACAACAGGCTCCACCGGTATATATAAGGCCATCAGTTTACTGCTCTCATCCCACCGGCAAACCCACTTGGACATAGGGCGTGCAATGAGGGGAAAGCCACTCTCCCTGTCCCACACACAGCCATACACACCACACACACACACCCACACGCACACGCACACACACACACACACACGGGTATGCTGCATTGTCTGGCTTTCCCCCCGCATGGGCACACTTTATTCGGACAGACCTTATAGGCGATACATATCCTCTTGTGTTGCTCATATGGCAGCTTCCCTCTCCGCCCCCCCCCCCCCCCCCCCCCCCCTCACCCCCCCTCCCCCCCCAGAAAACACTTATGGACACCACAGACTGTGTAAATCCCTTTTCTCTCTCCCTCTCTCTCCTCAACCCTCTCCTCTCTCTCATCTCTCTCTCTCTCGCC
>JADBJO010008005.1:77113-92113 GCA_016801955.1 Conus betulinus
GCATATTGAACTACATGTCTTGCTTTTGGCATAGATTTGGAAAGATTATGGATTAGGATGTGAACAGCATGGGAGCAGTAAGTGATCCCAGACGAATATCCATATCTACATTCTTGAAGGATGAATAAGTTCTTCCAATCCGTTTGCATATGCTTCTTTCTGTTAGAAAGCTTTTAATGTAAAACATTCTCCCATAAATATCAACAGTTTTTAATTTGAAAACAGCCTTGCGTGCCATACGCAATCATAGGCTTTTTTTAGCATCACAAAATGTAGCCAAAGAACTTTTTTTTGCGGGAGACTGTTATTTTAATGTGGCTGGTCAGTTATACTAAATGCTCTCTGGTACAACATCTTTTCGAAAGCCCGCTTGCTGAACAGGAATCACACCATTTTTTTCCCACAGTAATATAACATAATACATACAATCAGTCAGGTTTGATGTTCTCCTCTGCCACGCGATAACCAAGTGACCCATTACTATATACTACATTTATGAAGTAAGTCCAACAAGGAATTTCTACCTCTGGGATAGTAAAATCTACTTGGTTCGACCTACCAAGACACGCTACATGACATCGCTACTGTTCATCTATCTACATACGTATATATATATATATATATATATATATATATATATATATATATATATATATATATATATATATATATATATATTCAGATTCAGATTCAGATAACTTTATTATCTCTCGTTACAAGAGAAATTACATTTGTGACCGCTGCCCTAAAAGTTAAGACATACATATTTATAGTTACAAACGTGACACTGAAAACTAAAATTACTTTCAAACAATAAAACATGCGTGTAACACCAAAATGGGAATTTCAGTCTTTCTCCTTTTTTGGTAGTGCAAATAAAGTATGCACTCAGCCACTCATAATTATATATACATAAATGTGTGCACGTATGAGAGAGAGAGAGAGAGAGAGAGAGAGAGAGAGAGGAGAGAGAGAGAGAGAGAGAGAGAGAGAGAGAGGTGATTTGTCATTAAAAATCATTAAGATAAGACATATTCCAGACATTTCTATTCCTCACTGTTCCAGGACATGCACACATAACACACAAACACACCCACACTCCAGCATCTATACTTTCCCGCTTGCTCACAGACATACACACCCGCGCACATGCTTGTGTCACAGGTGATCCACCGCCTCTTCTTACACGCTGTGTTTGTTTAAAAGCGCAATGGATTTGAACACAAAGCTCTTTTTTGTGCGCATCAGCTTAGCTCTGGGGACACAGAATCGTCTGCCTGATGGAAGGAGCTCAAACTGTCGCGCAAGCGTATGCCCACTGTCACTAACAATCGCACGAGCCTTGTTGACCGCACGCCTTTCATACAACTCACTCATACTCTCCTGTCTCTCACCAACAATCTTACCACAGATGTTCACAACGCTATCCAAGAGTTTGCTGTTTTCAAATTAAGATTTCCATGCCAGCGAATGCAAATATATATACAAATACACAATAAAGCGACAGAAATAGATCTACATCTCAAGCAAGAACTTCATTTCAGCATTTCCTAATCGCCATAACACACACACACACACACACACACACACACACACACACACACACACACACACACACACACACACACACATTGTACATTAAAGCAACTTCCAGTCTTAAACAGTAATGCTGCTTACAATGGCAAACATTTACAGTCAGAATGCAAAAACACAAATGTCCAGTCTTTACAAAAACCATTTTCAGTAATAAGCAGCTCTGATCTCTCCGGTTAAACACCCACACACACACACACACACACACACACACACACACACACACACACACACACACACACAACACAAACAAACAAAACAAAACAAAAACAAACAAAACAAAAAAACAAAAAAAAGAAAGAAAAACAAAATCAAAAAAAAACGAACAAAAACACACAGCAAACACGAATGTGGCACTGCACTCAGTTCAAGTAGTACATATGTTATGCGATATACATGTACCTGCGCAGTACGTGTACTATGCAATTTTTGGCGTGTTTCATTGACTGCGCAACCTCGTTGCAGAATTCATGAACTCTTCTGTCTGACAACGTGTGTGTGGTCTACGATGCTGGTTCTTCTGTCTGACAATGTGTGTGGTCTGCGATGCTGGTTCTTCTGTCTGACAATGTGTGTGGTCTAAGACGCTGGTTCTTCTGTCTGACAATGTATGTGGTCTGCGATACTGGTTCTTCTGTCTGACAATGTGTGTGGCCTGTGACACTGGTGCTTCTGTCTGACAATGTGTGTGTGGTCTGTGATGCTGGTTCTTCTGTCTGACAATCTGTGTGGTCTACGATGCTGGTTCTTCTGTCTGACAATGTGTGTGGTCTACGATGCTGGTTCTTCTGTCTGACAATGTGTGTGGTCTACGATGCTGGTTCTTCTGTCTGAGAACGTGTGTATGGTCTACGATGCTGGTTCTTCTGTCTGACAATGTGTGTGGTCTGTGATACTGTTTCTTCTGTCTGACAATGTGTGTGGCCTGTGATACTGGTTCTTCTGTTTGACAATGTGTGTGGGCCTGTGATACTGGTTTTTCTGTCTGATAATGTGTGTGGTCTACGATGCTGGTTTTTCTGTCTGACAATGTGTGTGGTCTGTGATGCTGGTTTTCTGTCTGAGAACGTGTGCGTGGTCTACGATGCTGGTTCTTCTGTCTGACAATGTGTGTGTGGTCTGCGATGCTGGTTCTTCTGTCTGACAATGTGTGTGGTCTACGATGCTGGTTCTTCTGTCTGACAATGTGTGTGGTCTGTGATGCTGGTTCTTATGTTTGACAATGTGTACGTGAACCTTACAAAACTTTTAAGTACTGTATCCGCCAAACATGAACAAACGTATCATAAGACAAAACACTACGCGTTTTGACCCTTAGGTCTTCTTCAGGCAAAACAAACAACACTCAGGACAACGAAAATGAAGAACGAGCAATCACTTATCAAATTCGGCGCAAGATGGGTGTTGAACGTTTGGCGTTCATTCAACGCCAATCTTGCGCCGAATTTGATGACATAGTCATCGCTTATTGTTCATTTTCGTAGTCCTGAGTGTTGTTTATCTTGTCTGAATGTGAAATGGATAAGGAGGTAAGAGGAGTAGGAGATGGGAAAGAGAGTGAGTGGGCATATTTTCTTTCACACCAACACCAGCTCATTGGTTTCCACTCTTTTATTTCAAATCATAGTTGGATCGAAACCAACTACACCAACCTCAGGACAGTGCGTGCTACACACTACGGCTCCTCACATTTCACCCATTAGTCCTATACCCCAGCCCAACAATGGCTGTTGCTTTTCAGCCCTTTACATTCACAGACACCTGAATAACAGAACCAGCGTCACAGCCTTCACCACACTCTGCTCAGTGCAGAAATAGTCTCAGAGCCAGAACGCTGGGGAGAGTATAGGCCTTGCAGATTAATACATCCATGACAACACGAACACAAAAATACAACCAGTAGGCCTTAAAAAAAATTCTAACCCACATTAAACAGTACAAATTATGAATATTCTGCCTACAATCTACTGCAGTCACGCCAACAAGACAAAAATCATACTAATTATCAACAGTCAGTGACTACAGACTAACAAATCTGGCAAACATCCTGCGCGGGGCAAAGTCTCCTTTCCATCGACCTGTAAGGGAAACACTCCCACCCCTCAGCTTTAAGTCATTCACCGTCCGATGAGGCACTCATCCTCTCAGCATTGTGTCGGGCCTTGGGCGCCTAGCACAACTGGCGGCTCACGACAGTGAGGCCTGGGGCTGTTCTCTTAGCAACATCATTGGACCGCTCAGGCCCAGTTTCTAAACAATGACAAAAGGATACCTGCGAGGAGTCCTCGTCGTCGGTGGGGCCTCCCGCGTCCTGAGGTTGGTATGTTCGATCCTGTCGGCGACACCATTTTGTAAAGGGTAGATGAGGAGGAGAAGAGGGGAGTAGGAGATGGGGAAGAGAGTGAGTGGGCACATTTTCTTCCACACCAGCACCAGCTCGTTGGTTTCCGCTCTCTTTGATTTCAAATCATAGTTGGATCGAACCAACTACACCAACCTCAGGACAGTGCGTGCTACATGCTACGGCTCCTCACATTTCACCCGTTAGTCCTATACCCCAGCCCAATAATAGCTGTTGCTTTTCAGCCCTTTATATTTTCAAACATCTGAATAACAGAACCACTGTTACAGCCTTCACCACACTCTGCTCAGTGAAGAAATGGTCTCAGAGCCAGAACGCAGGGAGTATACAGGTCTTCCAGCCCCTTTCAACGAGATCTTTCGAGAAACTCCTTTGTGGCCTGAGTCACAATGGAACCACTAGAAGCGCCTAAGGTGTCTAAGATCTGACTTTGCTGGGCTGTTCTTGAACAGACATTCTATCCCCCAGGGCCCGACAACCAACGGGACCGACCGTCATGTAAGTGGCTGGTCTGGTGGAGTGCAGAGGAAACAGACTCTTCAGACTGTATACCTAGGCTAAAATCCAGCAGCGACTCCCACTTGAGGATATTTACCTCTCTAAAATCTCAAAGTCCACCTCAACAAAGACAACACCAACCACGGCTCCACGGTCTCCCGGGGCTGTCTCCTCGGCCTATACTTCGTCTTCCAGGCCAAGCCATCCAGACCAGCCATGGTCAAAGAGAGGCTGAAGACCTCCTTAGCAAAAGCAGCAAAAATTATGATGTGGCTGAAGTCCAATGGCTGTCTCTTGAAACCTGTCTGCCCAGACCAGCCACAGACAAATTGTCTGCTAAGTGACCAGCCTCTTAACCTCTTAACTGGGCATTCGAACTACCAGCTTGATTACCCCTCACTGTAATCCTATCCCACGTTTGCGGGATTAACCACTGCAAACTCTCTATTCTCAAAAGTTGGGCAGGATCATACCCTTTACATGAAAGAAGACGTAAGAGATCGAAACGTGCGTCGTGTTTTGTCTTGTGATTCGTTGTTCATGTTTGGCGGATACAGTACTTAAATTTCTTTTTAAAGATTTGTTTAGATTTCCACCTACAGTTTCCTCATTTTGCAACTAATTTATATGTGGTCTACAGTGCTGTTTTTTCTGTTGACAATGTCTGTGTGGTCTGTGATACCGGTTCCTCTGGTTGATAATATGCGTGTGGTCTGTGACACCAGTTCCTCAGTATTTTAGAATGGGGTCAGTTAGTATCTGGCTTCTTGCATTCCATCCTGTCTGGTGTGTTCAGTGCCGCATTCTCCAAGGGGGTACTCCTGTACCACGGCTGGTGGGGCAAACTTCTTCAGCAGCTGAGCCTGGCCAGACAAACATGAAGACATCATCATCTGAGTTTAGGCTTCCTGACAGATGGTTGTGTCCATCAACAGCACTTGATGGGGAAATTATAACTAGGGGCAGAACTTAATGAAATAAAACAAGTGAATACGTAGTTAAAAAAAAAAAAGTCATCAAGTCTCTCTCTCTCTCTCTCTCTCTCTCTCTCTCTCTCTCTCTCTCTCTCTCTCTCACACACACACACACACACACACACACACACACACACACACACACACACACACACACAGGGGGAGGGGCATGCATACAGATATTAAGTATCATATGCATATGTGCAGCAATGGAGAACGCATATACACACAATACGGTATTTTTCGGGAATTAACATTTTCGACCAGCCTCCTCTTCATGCTTGACGTTGTCTCCCTCTATAGGCTACTTCTCTCCTCAACGCCAATGGACTGAAGGCCCTCATATTCTTTCTTAATAAATGGCCCCTTAACCAACAACAACCCAGCCGTTGTCTGGTCCTAAGTCCAGAATGAGAAATGGGGAAGGTTATGTGTTGGGCTAGCAACCCGCCACGTAAAAGAAGCTTTGCTGCAGAAACGCCAAGAAGATCCAATCAAAGCACGGGGGACGAGCTCAGGGCAGATGCAGCAATGCATTGTATGAAGAGCAGGGAAAAAAGCCAGAAGGAAGCTTCTGCTCCGACAATGTCCTTAGCGAATCCCAAACAAGAGGTGAGAGTGGGAACCTGGAATGTGTGAACACTGTATGAAGCTGGAAAGACTGCGCAGACTGTGAAAGTGTGAAAGAGATGAAGAAGTACAGACTGAACATCCTAGGAAACAGTGAGATGAGGTGGACGGGTTCAGGCATCATGACCCTTGGCTCAGGAGAGACAGCATGTTATTCTGGTCGCACGGACGGGCAACATCAAGAGGGAGTGGGTATCATCATGGATAAGGAGGCCAGGAAGAGCTTGATGGAATGGGAGCCAGTCAACTCAAGAATCATCACAGCCAGATTCTTCTCCAAGTATACCAAGACCACATCATACAGTGTTACACACCGACAGAGCAAGCCACGGAGGAGGAGAAAGACCTGTTCTACAACATCCTACAGGAACAGATAGACAAGACACCACAGCATGACATTTTACTTCTTACAGGAGACTTCAGTGCGAAAGTTGGAGCGGAGAACACCGGGTATGAGACTTGCATGGGACAAGAGGGAGTGGGAGATAGAAATGACAATGGACATTTTGCAGATGCGTGTCTTGAGAATGGTCTGGTGATAGATGGTACCATCTTCCAACACAATACCATCCACAAACTGACATGGGTATCACCCGATGGAAGAACCAGTAACCAGATAGACCACACTGCCATCAACCAGAAGTGGAGGAGCTCCATGAAGGATGTGAGAGCCATTCGGGGAGCTGACACTAGCAGTGATTACCATCTTGTATTATGCAGACTCCAGCTGAAGCTCAAGAGAACACCAAAAAAAGAAAAGTGAACAACTCTTTGACTCGAGGAGGAAAACTGACCAGTGAGGTGGTGAAAAGCCAGTTACCATTGAACTTTCCAATAGATTCCAAGTCCTGGACAGCACATCAGCAGATGACATCAACGCTCTGTGCAACAATGTACAGAAAGCTTTCATAGACACCCAGCAAGGCTGTGCTGGGCTACAGAAGAAAAGAGAGGAAGGAATGGATATCAGACGCCACATGGCAACTCATAGAGGAGAGAAAGATCGCAAAACTCGGTACGCTCACCAAAATAAAAGATGAGAGACAAACATTCGCCGAAACGTACAAAGAGAAAAACAAAGAAGTGAAGAAGAGGACAAGGAGAGACAAGCAATGGTTTGCAGACAATTTGGCAGCAGAGGCCTAAGCTGCAGCAGAGAAAGGAGACTCCAGGACCGTCTTTAAGATTACCAAGACCCTAACAGGCGGATTCACCAGCAAAACCACAGTAGTAAAGGACAAGACCGGGAAAGTTTTGACAAAAGACGGGCACCAACTCAACAGATGGGCAGAACATTTTGGAGAGATATTAAATAGACCGGACCCAGATGAGGAAGCCACCATCAAAGCGACATGTGTTTCAACTTAGAGATGAGACGTGGACGCATCACCCAACAGGAAATTGTGGAGGCTATCAGGCAGACAAAGGGCAACAGGGCACCAGGTGAAGACAGAATCACAGCAGACATGTTGAAGGCAGACCCCAAAACGAGTGCAAAGGCTTTAGTGAAACTATTCAACAAGGTATGGGGAAGAGGAGAAAGTTCCGGACACATGGAAGAAAGGCATCATAGTGAAGTTCCCCAAGAAGGGTGACCTCTCTGAATGCGGCAAATGGCGGGGAATCAACTTGCTCTCCATCCCAGGGAAGATCTTCTGCCATGTCCTTCTACAGCGCATGAGGCAAGCTATTGAGAGAACCCTACGAGAAGAACAGGCAGGGTTCAGAAGCGGGAGAAGTGCACAGATCAGATCTTTGTTTTACGAACAATTGTAGAACAGTCCATCGAATGGAATTCACCACTGTACGTCAACTATATCGATTTCCAAAAGGCTTTCGATAGCATCCATCATCCTTCACAGTGGAAGATCTTGGAAGCCTATGGATTTCCTCTTAAAGTCATCAACATCCTACAGGACATGTACGCAGAGACAACCAGTGCTGTGTGCGACATGATGGACAGCAGAGCGAGTGGTTCCATGTGCAGACTGGGGTTAGGCAAGGCTGCGTGATCTCGCCGACAATTTTCCTTGTCGTCATTGACTGGGTGATGAGGAAGGCCACCAGCGACAGGGCGAGAGGGCTTGTATGGGGACTGACAGCCAGGCTTGAAGACTTCGACTTTGCTGACGATATTGTACTGCTGTCGCACGCCCAGAAAGACATCCAGGAAAAAACATCAAGAGTGGACCTAACAGCCAGCAGTGTGGGACTCAAGATTCACCCCCAACAAGACCAAGATCATGAAGATGATGAAGATGAAGAACGCAGAAACTCAGTGTGCGAGGCTCAGCTCTAGAGGAGGTGGAACACTTCAAATACCTCGGCAGCTACATCTCGGCCAACAGCAACATTGAGAAGGAGATCTCAACCAGAATAGGACTCGCAGCCCGGGCATTCAGCAGGTTGAAAAACACCTGGAAGTCAACTGTCCTGCAACCCAAACCAAGTTGAAGATCTACAGGTCCAATGTACACTCGGTACTCCTATACGCCTCAGATACTCCTATACGCCTCAGAGACATGGAGAAACAACAAGAAGATTAAGAGTAGGCTCAGAGGCTTCGAAGGAAGTTGTCTTTGCCAAATCCTGAAACTTCACTGGCAGCAACGTGTCACCAACAGGGAAGTGTCAAGGCGCACCAGCATAAACAACATTGTGGCCGAGGTGAAGCAGCGGCAGTGGAGGTGGATGGGACACATCCTTTGGATGGGCAAGACCAGACTACCTCATACTGCGCTGAGATGGGCCCACCAGGGAAGAGGAAGCGAGGCAGACCACTCGGCACCTGGAGGAGGACAGCGGAGGAGGATATGAGAGAGGCAGGCAAGACCTGGAATGAACTGAGCTGGCTTGCCCTGGACAGAAAGGGCTAGAGGGAGCTTGTTGGTGCCTTATGTCTCGGGTTGCGGGATGAAGAGGATTAAATCTAAATAAATCTAACCAGCAACTCCCTTCCCACAGCTACACTGGTAAGACTTGCAGAATTAATCATCACCCTAAACACATTTGAATTCAACAACCACATCTTCTCACAAATCAGTGGTGTTGCTATGGATACCAAAATGGAACCATCCTATGCCTGCCTCTTCATGGGACACCCAGAACACCACCTACTAACCTCTTACACAGGCCCCACACCAGAGCTGTACAAATGATACACTGATGATGGACTGGCAGCCACATCCAAAACAAAACAAGATCTCCACAATTTTCTTAACTTTGCTCAGACCTTCCATCCATCCATCCAGTTGACCTACACCATTTAACAGTCAGTCAACTTCCTGGACATCACCATCTCCCTCAAAGACGGCCTACTCAAAACCTCATTTTCAACATCCCCACTGATCCACATTAGTACCTTGACTACACATGTTCCCACCACCCATGCACTAAATACAGCATTCCATATTCTCAATTCCTCCGTCTATGCAGACTCTGCTCCAATGAAGAATATTTCACTCTACAAGCAGCCAAAATGTCTGAGTTTTTCACTAACCATGGATACCTTTGCGCTGTCATCAAAGATGTTCTAAGGTGTGCCACAGCTATATCCCAAATATCTGCTCTAGAAACCCAGCCCCCAAAAATAGACCGATATAACCTACCATCTGCCTCCTCTTCCATCCACACACTCTCCCTATTGCAGGATTCTGAAGTCCAACTGACACATAGTAGAAAAAAACAAACCTGCCTTTGAGACCAAACCGATGATCACTTTCAAACGAGACAAAAACCTCAAAAAGACCAACTTGTGTGCTCTAAAATGAACAAAATCTCTGCACCTTAACCACCAGGTACTTTCCCCTGCTCAAAATGCAATTGCAAAATCTTCCCTCCTACCAAACAAGACACCATCCCACAGGGGTCCAAAGACCATTTCACAATTAAAACGCACATTTTCCTGTCAAAGCCACAACACTGTACATGCTATCCACTGCCAGCTGTGCGGTAAGATCTAAGTAGGTGAGACATCCCCCACACTTGAGATATGCATCTCCGAACACCTGGCTGACATCCGCCACCACTAGCCCGAACCAACTGCCCTACATTTCAACCAACCCCAACACAACATCAACCATTTCAAAGTTCTGGCACTTTGGCAATCACAGAGTGACAACTTGGAGTGACTCATGCGGGAGTCATACCTGATTGTCAAACTTGGAACACTGCATCCCTATGGCTTCAACGTCCACATGTAGCACACACATATCCACCACCACAACACCAGCTGGAAATAGTCTCACCAACAGACAGACAGACACACACACACACACACACACACACGCACACGCACACACACACCACCACCACCACCACCACCAAACCTCCCACTATCTACATCATATGTAAGCTACAGCTACCTTCCTTTCAGCTCTCCCCACTCTTCTCTCCATCTTCTATATCCAATCCATTCTTTACTCACAGACTATCCTTCTCTTTTCTACACCTGGTTTTCTTTCAGCTTGATACAATACACCCTCAACATGAGTTTCCTTTCCTTCTTCAATCTTTCTTGTGCACTAGTGTAGGTGTAGGTATTTGATTTCCCTCCTCCCCCCTCCCCCCAATAAATTATAAAATCCCTTCCCCCTTCCTCCATCCTCATGCCATCAACATCCAAAAGCTGCATGCACCTAGCCACTACCGCAAGACCAGCCCACTGTATCCTCCACCAACATACACTTGCACTACCATACCTTCCACTATTTACCCATATAGAAATTACAGATATCTTCCTTCGCCCCTCCCTACATCCTCTCTATTTACTATATCTATTCTTTACTCAGATACCAATCCCCTCCCTATTCTCCATCTGATTTTCTTTCAGTTTCATATACTATCTGCTCTACATGATTCTCCCTTCCTTCTTTTCCGCAAGTAGGTGGAGATGTAGATGTGAGCCCCCCTCCGCCCTCCCCCCCCCCCCCCCCCACCTTTTTCTTAGTCATGATGACCCTTCTCTCATTGATAATTTCCATTTCTTTCCAACCAGTACAATTACATTAACACCAACATTATTTCACTTATCACAATTAGCATCATTATCATCATCACCCAACAGTGCTATTTACTTTTCTACTAATACTGATTACATGAATTTTCCTTGTGTGTGTGTGTGTGTGTGTGTGTGTGTGTGTGTGTGTGTGTGTGTGTGATCTGCACAGAACACTCCTGCTCTGCTAACAACACCACTTGTGAATATGACCTGGGAGTTTGTCCACCTCCGTCGTATGTTGCTCTTCAGCAATATGCCGTGGTTTCTGAATTTATCCACCTCTGTCATATGTCCATCTTTACTATCATCCCATGGCTTCGGAATTCGTCCATCCCCATCATATGACCATGTGATGGTGTCCCGGAGGGGTAAGGGATGTGCAGGTGAAGACAGGCAGATGGTGATATGCGCAGGGACCAAGGGACAGCAGCCAGTCAAGAAGACACAGAGACAATGTGGAGTTTTCTCCTTTTATTGCCTTTCCATAATAAAGAGCTCAAACCAGGCACACTGCCCTGGGACTCTCTCTCTCTCTCTCTCTCACTCAGCGCACTGAGCACTCTCACGCGCCGATCGCTCACTCGCGGACCACACTCTGGACGACACTCTCCTCCTGGGAACACTATCACAACTGGCGCTGCGAGCAGGATTGAAGACAGAAGGGACCAAGAAGACGACACAGCCCAAGAAGACCGGACACCATGGCCAGCCAACTGCCCCTACCTCTGCACCCCCTGCATCAGCTCCCCAAATTCACGGGTAGTGAGAGCAGCAGGGAAGTGGACGACTTTTGTCCGGGAGGCCAGGCTTGCTCTATACCTGCAGCCCCTGGATGACAGGACAGCCGCCCTCTGGCTGATTGCCGCCCTAGATGGCCGAGCTCGCCAGGAGGTGATCAGGCTGCCGGTGAGAGAGGTAGACTCCCCAGCCAAGATCTTGGCCATCTTGGAGGAAAAACTGGGGAGAGCAGCGTGATGTGGTCACCCTGGCCACAGCGTTCTTCAACAGGCAGCAGGGCCAGAACGAGACCATCTTGGAGTATGGCTCCCATCTCCAGTACCTCTGGCGGAAGGTCAACCAGGCTGGGGATGGGATGTTGCCTGCCACCATTCTCCGGGACACCTTCACACGTGACTTGCAACCAGCTGCACTGCGCAAGGATGTCCGGCATTTTGTCCGGAACCATCCTACCACCACTTTGAGGAAGCACGGAAGGAAGCGCAAAGGTTGATGCAGGACTGCAGTGTTGATGGCGACATCCTCCACACAGCTGGCACTGCTGCTGTTGCCTCACTTCAAACTCAGCTAGAGGCACTCGGGGCCACAGTCGCCAGCTTGAGGGAAGAACTGCAGCAGCCACCACCTGCACAGCCACCACTGCAGATCCGCAGCTGTGTAGCAGGAACGCAACGCCCAAGACGACGACGGCCCAGGCGGAGGCGACGGAAGTCTCCACCTGTAAAAACTGGGGACAAACCCCAGTCTGCTGCCACTGTCAGCAGCCAGAAGGCTGAAAAGCGGCATGGCCCAGCAGCACCCACACAATGGGTCTGGCCCTGTCAGGCCCTGACAGCAGGCAACTTCACCCTGCCATCGTCGGTATCGGCTGACTGGAGGAGACAGCGAAAGAAGCTGGAACCACCACCAGACTGACAGGACTGACCAGCAGACATTCCCGCAGCCTAAGTCAAGAACTGCAGGCCACCCTGTGGCCACCTGTGTTCCGCCTCTGGTACATAGTGTCGAACCGCCCAAGCCAGCTCCACGGTGAACTACTTGTCTGGCAGTAAAACCAGTAAAGAAGTATGTTAGTGACTGCCTGGATGGCCAGGAACTCTTTCATTTAACTGACTCAGTTAGATGTTACAAGAGACAGTAAATATATACCAGGTTTGATTTATGGTTAAATACCTCCTTTTGGAACAAGTGCTGTGGACTGTTTGTTAAACTATTATTTGTTCAAATGTCTTATTTTGGTACAATCTAGTCTATGGTGATTTCATGTTGAATAATGATGTATGCCCCCATTTTTTTGCCGACAGAAGTAGTAATAGAGAACTAAGTCGAGTGACTTTTGCTAAGATTCTGCTGCAAAGTGCTAAAACCCATCCAAGTTCATAAATTCCTGGGGACTTGACTAAAAAGGGTTTTGATAACAAATCCTTTTTTTTCTTTTCTCATTTTATGTCTGATTTTATGGATTTTTTGTTGAAATAACAAGTCCATAATTGTCACTTGGCCCCCAGTGTTTTGGATTTTGACGAATCTTTCACAGATAAGTCATTTTAGTACCAGACATCTTGGGACTTTGTTTAAATAACAAGTCCATTATTGTCATCCGGTACTCACCCAGGTTTTGGATCTTCATGAATTTATCGTCCCAGCCACTTTGGGCATCTGACTTTTTGAATTTTGTTTAAATAACAAATTCTTTCAAGTCATTTTGATATCCGACATTTTGGAATTTTATTAAATAATAAGTCCACTATAGTCACTTGGTACCTACCCAGTGCTCTCGGTTTCTAACGCATTCTTCCTAATGATATCTGGTGTCTGACCTCTTGGAATTTTGTCATAAATAGCAAGTCCATTTTAGTCACTTATGTGCCCATCCGGGTTTTGTTCATGAAAGGAACCCCTTGTAGTCATTTTGTATTTGACTTTTTGGAATTTTTGTTTAAAATACATGTCCATTCTAGTCAATATGCTTATTTCAGTCAATGCGAATCTGCTGACTTCCAGAAACTTTGACTTATTGAGTAAGTCCCTGGTAATTGGAATAATAATGAATGCAAACAATGAGAGAGACAAGATGTTTTGACGCTTTGATGTTTTGATACATTGATGTTAGTGTTTTGTTTTGAGAGTAGCCATACCTCTAGGGACTTGATGGCTAAAGCTCCATTTTTTTCCGTGATTCATTTGTTACCCCTGCTTGATAAATCTGTCATTTTATGTCATTTTTGTGTCAGCAAGGACGCTGGTTGTAACAGAGTAGGGGGGGGGGGGGGGGGGGGGGGGATGTAGCCGGGTGCTAACGGTACATGTTACTTGGTCACCTGTTGTAAACGAGATATTTTTGTTCATGAGTTATCTTCCCCCTTACCTCCCTTGGTTGAATCTAAATTTTTTTGTTGTGTACATTCCTTAAATCATGAATACCTCAGAACCTACATATTTGTGTATACGTTGCCGATGTCACAAAAATTAATGTATTCTATTCGTTACAATCATATTGAATGGAGAAGCCAATATTTTCCCTAAAACTGGTATTTCGACCAAATTAATCTTGGCGCCATTTCAAACTGTTCGACGAACAAACAGTAAATAATTCTTGATTTCACAAAAAGTATGAGAGAATCCAAAGAATCCATGAATGCACATTGAAAGTAAAAGTCCATAAGCTCTCATTTCGTATATCGCATAGTTATGATCTTTTCTGTACAAGCATGCGACTATACGAAATGACTGATGGCGCCGGTCTCCTGAGCGAGTCGCCTTCTTTGTTCATTGTCGGTGTTCTGATCTAAATTGTTGTTTTATGAAATTCGGACTTTCCTATCGAAATCTTTTTAATAACTTCGTTTCTATGGTAGAAGCAACCGAAAATATAAAAAATTATCATCCGATTAACCATTCCAACGGAATAACATTTTATCGAAAGTCGTGTTAAAAGCACATGGCAACGGCCATGTGACGATAAGGCAAGTTGTGTTTTCCATCAAATTTTAAAACGCAAAGTTCTCCACTTAGATGGCATCTTGGATAATGAAATTTGTATGTATAAAAAGAGTGAAGTGCCAGCTTTTCAGTCATTACAAAATTATTTCATGCAGTTGCTTTTTGTCATCGCAATATGGGAAAATATGACGTAAACTCGTTAAAAAGTGGGTTCATTCTCGGACTTTAATTGCCAATAACTTTACACAGCACAAAATTGTCAA
>JADBJO010008005.1:99613-102845 GCA_016801955.1 Conus betulinus
ACTAACTAAATAACAAGGAAGAAGTGTGATAGATTATGATCATACTAGCGTGACTAGCTAACTAGCTAGCTAGCTGACTAACTAACTAACTAATTTACTAGCTACATGAATGAATCAACAACTAACAACAAGAAGGAAAAAGTACACTAGATTTATGATCATACTAGTCGGCACTGGAAGTATTGGTCGTCAGAAGGGGGCTCGGTAATGCACTGTGCGTGCTGAATCAGAACACGGGCCATTGAACAGCGAGGACGTGAAGGCACCACACTGCCACGTCTTTCTCTTTGGGGTGGCCTTTTGGCATTCTGGAACATACCGTTCACGCTGGACTTCGACAGAGTATATTTGGACGTGGTTGTTTCGACGGCAAGTGAGGTGAGCGACAATGGAGTGTACAACCCAGGATATGCAACAGACAAAAAGGCCGCATAGTAAAATGGATAACCAGCACAATAATTTTTTTTTTTTAATCAACAAAATAATGAGTGAATAGATAACCATAATTATACATTAACACGGGAAACGCAACTACAGCAACAATACCAGCTTCCGGGACTTCTACTGACTACTCTCTACTACTAGGCCCTACTGATGAATTCAACGAATAGATAAATATGCCAGCACGCACGCGCGCGCGCGCGCGCGCACACACACACACACACACACACACACACACTCACACACACACACACACCTCACACACACACATTTTCACACACACTCTTGCACATACACGCACGCAAGCACGCACACACACACACACACACACACACACACACACACACACACACGAACGTACTCACGCACGAACACACACACACACACACACACACACACACACACACACACACACTGACTAAAAGCTGATTGTCAAATAAACAATAGGCTGCACACACACACACACACACACACACACACACACACACACACACACAGAATAAGAGACACACACACACACACACACACACACACACACACACACACACACACACACACGGAAATACAAACAGGCTCGCGCGCCAGCGCGCACGCACACACCCACGCCCACACACACACACACGCAAGCACGCACGCACGCACGCACGCACGCACGCACACACACACACACACACACACACACACACACACACACACACACACAACATGACTGATTGAAACCAATTTATTGAGAAATTAACTCAAGGTTGTACTGACAACACACATACATACGCGCGCGCGCGCGCTCGCGCACACGCACACACAAACACACACACACTCTCTCACACACACACACACACACACACACACACACACACACACACACACACACACACACACACACACATGAATGAGAGGTAGCATGTGCGCAATACGTATGTACTCTACCGTATACCGTATGGATACTGAGGCATTCTTTGAGGCACAATGGCATGTTGCATACTTGTACATACTATCGCCTGCCATTTCCGGGATCGATGTTTATGTGCGTCTGCAGCGGATACCGATGCACACGCATGGCCCATAAATACATGGATGTGTGTGCGCGCACGCTCACATATTCGGTTTTTACATTTGTATTCTTCTTTTTTTCTGCATTTTCGATTCTTGCTTCATGACTGACATATTGTACGTTTACGTAATAACTGCTTTGTTCCCCTGTAAAAGAAGTTATAGTAGAAAGCACTGTACTTCTGATATTGGGAACATCGCAGCATAAATTCTCCAAAAGCTGCTGAAGATACCTTGTAACAAATCAGACACTGTGGTTCTTGTAAGAGGAATATAGCTGTAAGATCTATCTTCAAAATTCTGCCAGAAAACAAGAGAATTTACACATTACTTATATGTAAGTATCATTAGTATTAGAACATTCCCGATTCATTCAGTTTCTCAAAAGAACACGAGAACACTCGAACAAACGTTGTTTTGTCACACACACACACACACACACACACACACACACACACACAATTTTTTTTTGTTCTTTTTTCTTTTTTTTTTTTTTCTTCTTGTTTCAAAATGAATACTTTGCATTCAAAATTTTCTCCCATGTTCCTGGAGAGATCGACGTGGTATGTTTTAGAAGAACCAACAGAATCTACCAACTCTACCATAACCGTCACTGCCGTAGGGAAACTACTACGTGAAATCAATCATGTCTGGTTGTACGTAATGCCTCCTCTGCTTTTAGGCTTTGGGACTTTCGGCAACGTGATGACAGTGTTGGTGATGCGGGGGATGCGGGCTTCCCAGTCCACTGCCTGTCTCTCTCTGTCTATTTCACTGCTTTGGCCGTGTCCGACCAGTTTTATCTTTCCACGGCTTTAATATTTTACTGGGTGAAGAAGTCATTTTATTGGCCCTCGTCGTCTTTTTTCCGCTATAACATTTTCTGCTACCTTCCAAAATTCATCTGGAACGTGGCTGGGATAACGTCAGCGTGGTTTCTCATCGCCATGACGTATCAGCGCGTGACGTCAGTGTGGCGCCACATCGTGTTGGGGTTCTGTGCACGGTGAGGAGAGGGAAGATCATCGTGGCCATCATCGCGTTCATTGGCTGTGCCTTTAACATTCACTTTCTGTTCACGTGGATCTACTACCCGGAATATGGAGACTGCCAGTTTCGACAGAAATACGAAAACCTGATTGGTTATTTTGAATGGCAAGATATGCTATGTGTGTCTGTGTTTCCATTCATTTTGCTCGTCATTGGAAACTCCATTCTCATCTGGCACGTCATTCAATCCATGCAGCTTTCTCGGAAAATGAGAGTGCAATATCGACCAGCAGTCGCCCGGTAGTGGTCAAGTGTACTCAATATCAGTCACCCTCATCATCACATCAGCAGTTTTCTTGTTGTTCACTCTTCCTGATACTATCTTCGATGTGTACCTCGAGATGAGCTACATTAAATTGTGTGGATGACGATTTTGGTGCCATGGTATCCTTGTTGCAGACAATGTGTGTGACTCTGTTGATGAGTTCGGTGGCATCCAACTTCTATCTCTATCTCTTGACTGGCAGAAAGTTCAGAGAGGAAGCGAAACGATTTTTGTGTTGTCGGGGGGCAGACCAGGAACCTGTGTCAGTGACCAATGTCACTGCATCCCACTTGTCTAAAACAAGTACTTCTTGAAAAACAAAGGTTTGAAATGACGCTGTACTAGCAATCGTTCAGCTCCCTTGAATAGACTGGGCTAGTTTCATAGCTTTCTTTGTTGCAACCCTTCTGGATGTTTTTCCATTGC
>JADBJO010008006.1:0-20465 GCA_016801955.1 Conus betulinus
GTGTGATCCACGCGTGAGTAGGCTCGCCATGAAGCTGAAAAACGCAACAGCAATTTGCAGTGGGTATGTTTCGATCGTGCTGTAGGAAGAACTGACAGGTCAGAGGAAGCTGTTGTCTCTTGGCTGTGATCTGCGCTAAGATAAAATATTAAACACTTTGATACAGCTGCGGTGAAAGTCGTTACACTCGCGGATCTGTGCTTTGGGCTTTGGGTTTTTAGAGTTGAATATTGCTCTGACATTATGCTCCATTCTGTGTGTTAAGCCTATAAACTGTATAGCCCCATTCCTATATCATTATCGGATTGTTCATTATTGTAAAACGTAATATGATCAATACTGCTCGTAGATATTTCGTATTCTATAGTTTCCATGAACGATAGCCTCCTTATTCTTGTCTTTCTTCTCCCCCCTCCCCCCCCGTCCCCATGCTCTTCCCCATACTCCTCAGCCCCTCCCTTTTTTTCTATTTGCCATCATCATCATCATCATCATCATCATCATCATCATCATGATCACCATCATCATCATCCTTATCACTATTGTTGATATAACCATAATTATGATTTCAATGTCCTATAACCCTCTCCTTCTCTCTCTCTCTGACAATACCTTCACCATTAGTAATGCAGTTCCTATTATCATCTTTAGATAGATAGATGTGTGCATGTGTGTGCGTGCATGCATATGTGTGTTTGTGCGTGTGTGTGAGCCTGTGTGTGTGTGTGTGTGTGTGTGTGTGGTGTGTGTGTGTGTGTGTGTGTGTGTCCGCTTCCAGCTCTATTTTTGTATTGCTTGATCACTCGCTGTTGCCATATTCATGAAGGTATGTTGAGATTAAATACCAAAAATAAACAAACAAAAAATCGGCTAGTAGTAGTAGTAGTAGTAGTAGTAGTAGTAGTACTACTAAGTAGTAATAGTGGTGGTGGTGGTGATGGTAATAGTTGTAGTTTTCAAGACTTCTTACTTCCTCAAAATCTTAAAAAGTTCAACTGCAATCAAACATTGGATGCACACGAACATTATTCTGAGTGAAAATCCTCCCCAACCCCACAGCTCCGAAAACTTTCCACAAGGACGGTATGTTGTGAGCGGCCTTAATACGGTACTGCAGTGTGTGTCGTTACCTCACCTATACTCGTCAGTGAGCGGGACGGTATGTTGTGAGCGGCATTAATACGGTACTGCTGTATGTGTCGTTTACCTCACCTATACATGTCAGTGAGCAGGACGGTATGTTGTGAGCGGCATTAATACGGTACTGCTGTATGTGTCGTTTACATCACCTATACATCGTCAGTGAGCGGGACGGTATGTTGTGAGCGGCATTAATACGGTACTGCAGTGTGTGTCGTTTACCTCACCTATACATGTCAGTGAGCGGGACGGTATGTTGTGAGCGGCATTAATACGGTACTGCTGTATGTGTCGTTTACCTCACCTATACATGTCAGTGAGCGGGACGGTATGTTGTGAGCGGCATTAATACCGTACTGCTGTATGTGTCGTTTACCTCAACCAATATATGTCAGTGAGCGGGGCTATGATACCCCTACTACTAAATTCAACAGGAAAAAAAAGACAGACAGAAGAAAAGAAATGCCTAGAATTATATAACTATACAATGTTCTTTTTTCGTTGGCTTCACATCAATGCAGCGTCAGTGGAGATTTAGTGCCTGCATACATAAGAGAACGGTACATGATTTATGGCATGAGCTGCCTTCGATTTCACTCTTTGGCAGGTGACAAATGTGTGTGTGTGTGTGTGTGTGTGTGTGTGTGTGTGTGTGTGTGTGTGTGTGCGTGCGTGCGTGCGTGCGTGCGTGCGTGCGTGCGTGCGTGCGTGCGTGCGTGTGTGTGTGTGTGTGTGTGTGTGTGTGTGTGCGAGTGTGTGTTGTGTGTGTGTGTGTGTGTGTGTGTGTGTGTGTGTGTGTGTGTAATAGGCGAAATACGGCGATGAACGTATGCGTGCAAGAGCTAGTCACTAACATTGGAATTAGAGGGGCGTTCTATGACACGTATGAATCATGATTACCATTACAACTGAGGCTTGAGGCTGCCTGCAGCTTGATATTCTTAAGAGGATCATTATGTTGGTATGTAAACGTAGTACAAAATAGGGGAGAGAGGAGGACCTTGAGGTAACACATAGAAAGCTTATGAGGCTCAGAAGTCCAATCTCCAAATCGTAGGATGATGGTTCGCTCCCGAAGTCCGCTGTTATCCTTAGTGCCATGGAGAAGAAGGTCAACAATAAGGAGGATAGCTTGGTGCAGAAATGTGTGATCATCCCAGGAACTGAGCCAACGTAAAACATATCCTAGGTGGCTGCTATCCACTTTATTGCTGACCTTCTTCTCCATGGCTTGGGGAAAATTTCTCGCAGGCTTGACAACAGGGGCTACACTGGGGTCGATTCTCTTGACACACGTGGGAGGGAGTGTTATCAGCTGGTCATCGATTTCACGGACGTTCTGTCTGGGTACAATGAGTGTTAGCCACAAAGAATCATTCAGACCAACACCAGGAACAGCTTGCCTGTCAATGATCTGAAAACTGACCATTTCAGAAACATCACCGATTTTGCATTGAAGGTCCACTGTGCCTAGTGTTCAGAAGCATTTTCCACCATTATGCCGCTCGAAAACATACCGTCCCGTAACAACTGGGTGGATTGAAAGACACAAAGTGTATGAAATCTAGAAGTTCAGCCTTGGTGTTTGTGGTGATACCTATGATAACTTCAGCCCCCTCCCTCCCAACAACAACTATTTACTTTCAAACCCAGATTTCCTCTGATTTTTATTCACTCACCTTTCTTAGCTTGTGTCTACCCAGCCTCCTTCCTTTGTGTGTGTGTGTCGTGGGTGTGTGTGTGTGTGTGTGTGTGTTGAGTTCTTGTCACTTAAAAATTTATTGTGACGTCCTTTTTGTTTTATCTGCGTCTCCCCGTTCTTTACGTCATTAACACAGCAAAATTTGCGTGTACTGTCTTGGGTCCTCAGTTCCATGTCACTTGAAAAAGACTCTAAAAGTCGAAACGTTGTGTATTGTTTTTTTTGTTTTCTTTTTGACCCCCCTTTTATTTCGGTCTTTACCACCAATCCTCACATCATATAGTTGTTCCAAAAGGACACGGGTTACATAAAGTGACGCCCAGTGTGGGGGGCTAGTGTTTGTGAAGAAAATCTGACTAAAAAAAAAAAAAAGAAGAAAAAAGAAAACATAAAATAAAAACTAAATAAAATCAAATTTCGGAAGTATTCTAGAGATTAGGATAAGAGTGTTATTAGCCGATTGGGAGTTGAGAGCCAGTTACAGATTACTAGGTAGAACCAGGGCAATCAGCCATTAATCCATGGCTGCCAATGGAGAGGATGCCACAGAAGCTGCAGAGCTTGGCGCGGTCGGGGTTCCATCAGCAGACCAGAGCGTATCCCCGCACAGGAAGTGGAACTCCGGGTCCCCATCACAGGTAGTAGGACATCGACTGCTGATCTCCAGGTCCTCCGTAGAACTGCAGATACACTGCCCAAGCACCTGAGCATAAAGTCTGCCGAGATCTTGGACACAGCTAAAATAAAAAGTGTCAAGGTGATAGTTGAAAACAGGAACAGTCGCCACTCTGTTGTCATTGACTCTGATGTGATATTAGCTGAATTAGAATTTGCTGACTTGGCTGATCAGTGTTCAATGACAGCAGAAAGCACTGTTGAAGCATTGGTGGGTCCCGGTTGTGAGTCACCAGTACTGGTTGATGGAAAACAGACTTGTTGTCTTGTAGACAGTGGTTCACAGGTGACCGTGATAGCAGAAGACTTCTACCGTAGGGAATTGTCTAGTTTTCATTTACAAGAACTAGACTCAGGCCTGAATATTTTGGTGGTGGGGGTAAAAAAAAGTTCCATATTAGGTTTTATTGAAGTACCAATGTCTTTGCCTAAGATTGTTGCAGGTACGGACGAGACAGTCACCACTTTTGTTTTAGTGTGCCCTGATACCAAGTTCAGCACACGCATATCTGTGATAGTTGGAACCAACACTTTCAGGCAACTGGCAGAGCGTTTTGAAAAGGCAGGAGGAAAGCATTTCTTATCTACCTTACCTATCCTTGTGAGGCAGCCTTTGTGTATAGAAATGTAGCTGGAAAGCATGCTAGTGGTCTTTGGGGTACACTGAAAGTGAAGGGAACTAAGGTACAGATTCTAGCTGGGGAATGTGCAGAAGTCAGAGGGGTCATACATGGAACAGTGCCTTCCACACAAACAGCAGTCCTCATACACGAACCAACACAGACCATTTTACTCACAGGTTTTTACAAATATGTCTGGTAAACAACAGACAAGCAAGTTGGGTCAGGTGAGGTTGTGTGTCCAGAATAGAACTGCACAGGACATTAGGTTGAAAAGGAATCAGGTAATTAAGGAGGTGTACACTATTACAGCTGAGTATGCCATTGACAAAGGGTTTTTTTCATATTTAAATGATGTGGTTAGTGGGGAGGGTAAGGATTGTTCTGAGGATAGTCATGCAAATGTTAACTTGCATGTATCAGCTTCACCATCAGAGCCCCAGACAGATCCTACAACCTGAGCAGAATCCCATGACATTTAGGTTTGGGGCAGACACACCATCAGATTGGCAGGAAAAGTTTCAAAAGCGTCTTCAAGGGTATAGGGATGTATTCATTCAGCAGCATAACTTAGACATAGGGGGACACAGACGCTGTCGAACATGACATTGAACTGGAGGCAAGGATTGTGATCCGAGAGCGGCCTCGGCCTATTCCACCTAGAGATTTTGATGAGGCAAAACAGCACATTCAGGAGTTGCTGGATGCTGAAATAATTGCTCCCTCTCTCTTCACAGTTTGCCTGTCCAGTTGTGTTTGTTAGGAAAAAATCTGGAGCCCTGAGGATGTGCGTAGACTATCGGAAAATTAACAACCACATGGTCAAAGATAGCTACATCATCCCGAAAATTGAAGATCTTTTTCTCACACTGAACGGGGCCAAATATTTCACATCTGTAGATCTGAGCAAGGCCTACTATCAGGTGCCTCGAACAGAAAGAGCTCAACAAGTTTCGGCCTTTACAACACCCTTTGGTCTTTCTGATTGGCTCTGTATGCCCATGGGTCGGTAAACAGTCCAGCATGTTTTCAGCGCCTAATGGAGAAAGTCTTCTGTGACATGAATCTGGCTGAACTCATCGTCTGTTTGGATGATGTCCTGATTCATGGAAGATCCCTGGAAGAACCAGAGGAGCGAACCATCCAGGCTCTGGAAAGGCTGTGGAAATTTCAGCTAAAGCTGGATCCAGAAAAATATATTTTCGGAACAACAGAAATTAAGCATTTAGGAAATTGAGAAAGAAGTGAGGCAGGGAACAGTAAACAATAAACAGTAAATAAGTAGGGTAACTTTTGCTCCAACAAGAAAACCTAACACAGAGTAACTTTTATTCAAGACTGGCACAGCCTTTTAAACTTGAATAAAGTCAGACAAACACAAACAATCAAACAGTGGGGGGAAAACATGAAACTTGAATAAAGTCAGACAAATACAAACAATCAAACAGTGGGGGAAAAATGCGCAGGCCAACAACTCAACTGTCTCTTCATAGTAATGACTTGGCAAAGATTTGAACTTAAGGAGGGGGGGGGGGGGGGGGGGGGGGGGGGGGGGCTTAAGATGGAGAAAACTGGGAACATGAAATTAAGAAAATATAGATATGAAAACTCTTCATTAGCAGCATGAGGGAACCATTGTAATCCCTTTCGGAGACAGATCTATTTGTATTGCCTGCTCCGAGGCCTTTCGACCTCTCTGGATCGGAACTCATCAGGGAGACATGGCTGGTTGTGTATGTGCTCCTGGCGTCAAATAGAGACACACCACAGTCCATAATACCGTGGTGTTCTCACCACCAAGGGCTCCCGCACGAACTGGTGCAGGTCGCCTCAGTGACAATTATGGAGTGTGGCCCGTCCATTCCCAGGTGGGCAGTGGACATGAAGTGCGTGATTCCTGTGGGGAGTGTGGTTGCCTGTCAATCCTTGGAGGGGGGAAGGAGGAGAACGCATAAGCTCGCCGGAATAGTGTTTTACGTGCGTAAACTGGAGTTCTTCGATGTGATCGGGGGGACTCCGTGCATGTGAGTGCTGTCTTGTGAGTTCCCAAGGTGAATTCGGGGCATCATCGTGTGTCTGCAAGTCAGTACGAATCCAGGCTTTATCCGCGAAGGTTGGGTTGGCCTTGTTCTCAAGTTTATTTCTGCGTTCTGGGTATGCCCTCGACCGACTTGTGAAGGTTTGGCTACCTGAGTTTTTGACTGTCGGCGTTTCTGTGTTCAGCGACGGGTTCTGCATCGACCACGGCGTTGGCTGTCTGGCAGTGTCCCAGCGACTGAGGGTGTCGTCCGGTGTGTGTCGTTCCTGTTTTGACCAAGGTGAGCGTGTAAAGTAGCGGAAATTCGGGAGGGCTGTAAAGTTGGTTGTTTGCAGATAGCATGGTTTCATCAACTTTGTATTTCGGTCCCCAGGACTGAATTTTTTTTTTATTATTCGCAATTGTTGTGTGTATGTGTGTGTGTGTGTGTGTGTGTGTGTGTGTGTGTGTGTGTGTGTGTGTGTGTGTGTGTGTGTTTTTTATGTGTGTTCGACTAAGGGGGAAATTCTGTGGCAGGAGAGAAGAGAATGAGGAGGAAATTTATATGCGCGGAAGTTTGAGCGGAAGTTTGAAAAAAAAGGATATATAACTTGAGCGCCTTCCTTGCGCTGAACTCAGAAGCAATCTGAAGCGATCAAAGCTAAGTGCATTTTCGTTATTTTGTCTGTCTTTGTTTCACCTGAGGAAGACCTAAGAGGTCGAAACGCGTTGTGTGTTGTCTTGTGACTCGTTTGTCCGCGTTTCTCTGGGCGGTTCGCTGACATTTTTTAAGATTTGAACTTAAAGTCAAGGAAAGCCCTAGGCGAAGGAATAAAACAATGTGTGTTTCGGATCAACACTGATGCAGATAGGTGGATTAGACGTAATATGTTGATGCACTTGGTAGTGGTCGTAGGTGTTCAGAAATATTGTTTTCAAGTTTGGTAAAGAGTGGTTATATTCTGACAGTGTAGGTTGGCGTTGGAGGACCGAAACTTTTAGTAATAAAAGGAAAGAGTCTGTCATGCGGTGCGTGGCAGGTACAGAGGGCAGACTGCATGCGCTGTGTCTGAGCGTGTGTGAGGTTTATCGATCGATAGGTGACGGGTGGTGGTACCTCGGATAGACACACGTTTTGTAGAGGTTCACTTTTGGTGTTGAGCGTAGAACCAAACTGGGTTGGATGGGCGGAAAGGTAAATTAGGGATTATTCATTAATAAAAGAGTTTTTTTTAAATTTGTTATTAAAGATTTGCAGGTGAATTAATGATTATGTCAAACACAATAGTAGTACCAGTCAGATTACTTGGTATAGTTTATCACAACTGAATGGCAGATGATAATAAAAATATATTTCAGATACTTAGGAATTGTGCCTCAGAAGTCTACTCTTGGTGTATATGTATGTATATGGTTCTTGTTATAGTCGATGGGGTGTGCCAGTATTCAAAATGTTTTCCTCAGCATTGTGGTGTCGGTAGGCAATGTTTAAGGTAATGTATAATAGCACTCGGAAATCCTTGTCGTACTTACGTAATTGGTAATTGTCCTATCGCTTGATAATGTCTGATAACATTTGCGGGATTATGATTGTGCCTGCTAGGAAATTAGGGTACCCGGGTTCAATTTATATTATTATTTATATTTTTTGTTTTTGCATGAGATGTATTTGATGATTCTATTAAGTATGTTATTAGGTAATAGTCCCTGAACTGTGACTGGTACTGGTAGTCACTAACGGTCGGTTGTTCGTTGGAGTAAATATGATTTATGATCCTACTGAATCATTGTGTCTTGGAGACTTCGATGGGGACTGAAGTCGTAGGAATATAACTCGGACGGTATAATTATTGTTATGAAGGAACGGTTACAAATATGTTCGCGGCCGTTGATGTTAATGAAAAGTCAATGGAGTTGGTTTAAATTTGTGATGGAAAGTTTCTGGTGGAAGAGGATTTTGATGTCAAGGTGGCTGGTTGTATAAGTCAAGGTTTAAAATTTCCAGTCAGCAGTCGCACTTTGGGTTTGACGTGTACATCCCAGGACTATATTTAGTGAGTCAATGTGAAATGCTAAAAAAAAGGAAAAACTCAGAACCGTTTACTTAAGTGAAGCAGAAAATAACTTTATTCTTCTGTTGTAGTAAGACATTTTCCTTTTTCACAGGTTACAGCGACTTTTCTTACTTTCTCCTGCACTGCGAATCCGTGAGGGTCGGCCTCTCGGGTTGGGGGGTCGTCTTACCTCCACTTCCACTGTCATCCCTGCCAATTCCTCTGCCTGGAGTGGGGGGGTGCGCCTGGATCCGGCAGGGTGTGTTCTGGACTGGATGCCAACTCCGTCTTCTGCAGTTCAAATATCTGCAGTTCCTCCAGCTTCGGTTCTATCTTTTCTTTGGGGTGCGCAAGCACCTCGAGGGCCTGCTAAAGGTGTAATTTGCGGGTACATCATCCGCGTGAAAAAAAAGAAAGAAGAAGAAACACCCGCTGTGCTCCGTGTGAATTGTGGGTGGTATAGTCGGTGCCTAGTAGGTAGGGGACCGGACTTTGCGATTCATCACTACTTCATTTCATCTGCTTCGCCTCAAGCGCTTAGGTGCATGTCTTGCGGTTTTTTTTTTTTTTTTTTTTGTTTTTTGCACTTTGATGTGAGGGCGTAATGAATCAGAGACAGACTTTTACATGTGTCGAGCGTCCGCCAGGGACGTTTGAGTGAGATACTTAAAGTGCAAGGTTGGGTTTCGGGTCACGTGAACAATTTAGGTGCTTTAAATGATTTGATGATTGAGTTTGGGTGTAGGGATAGTCTAACACCGGTACAAAAAATTAGTATAAGGAGCACAGCTTGGGAGAAGGAGAGTGTACGCTGAAGCATCGCGTGAGCATCTCGGGTTCGGTGGAATATCAACCTTGTTTGATATTTCAGCCTGGAATTACCAGGTGATGTAGTTCTTCATCCTTGTCCCTTCTGGTATTGGCCATCAGTGAGCTGAGGTGTGTGTGTGTGTCCTCTTGAGGGAAGGGCCCCTACATGTGAATGCGCAGCACATGCGCGCACAGATATGCATAAGGGGACATGTGATGATGGTCGCGCATTGGTGTTATTAGTATAGTTGGATTCCTTTTGCATTGTGTTTTTGTGGGTGGGGAAAAACCACGTGCATGTGTTGGATGTAAAGATCTTGGTGTTTTCATCTGCTATGCTGTTAGTAAGACTGCGTGTGTGAATGCAAATAAAGCCGTCTGTTTGTGCACCATATTTCCCTTTGTCTGTGTGTTTGTTTGTGAGGCGTTCGTACTCTCAGGTAAAAGGGGGAGGGGTCGTTATAAAGGGGGGTGTATTCATACATATATCCCTGTCTACTGTCTTATACAGTGACAGTAACATGGTGCCGGGTGTGCACGGGCAGCCTACACCTTACGGAGTCGGTAACATGGTGTCACATGTGAACGGATATCCTACACCGAAAACATGGTGCAAGATTTGAACGGATATCATACATCCAAAACATTGTGCCAGATATGAATGGATATCCTGCACCTAAAATAACATGGTGCCAGATACGAACGGATATCCAACACTGAAAATAAACATGGTGCCAGATATGAACAAAATAGCATACACCGCAAATAACATGATGCCAGATATGAACGGATTTCCTACACCGAAAATAATATGGTTCCAGAAATGAACGGATATCGTGCACCGAAAATAGCATTGGGCCAGATATGAACGGATATCCTGCACCAAAAATAACAGTGTCAGATACGAATGGATATTCCACACTGAAATTACACGGTGCGAGTTATGAAGGATATCCTACACCGAAAATTACAAGGTGCGAGTTATGAAGGATATTCTACACCGAAAATGACATGGTACCAGATGTGTTGAACGGACATTCTGCACCAAAAATACCATGGTGCCTGGTTGACCAGCAGTGATGCAACGTGCTCAAGGCTTGAAGTTCCGACCGATATAAAAATTGTCATTTTCACTGCCCATGTTATGGCGCTATTCTCCCCCTTTCCCGTGTTCCACCTTCCCCGCCCAGACATGACCAATCTGAAATGGTTATTCTCACCTGTCACTTAAACTTTGGTGCATGTGGACATCACGCCTAAATGTACCTATCCAAACAACCATAATAACTAGAAGCCCTAATAGGACAAATGTACCTATTTCAACAACTAAAAAAAAAAAAAGTAGACAGGCCTGAACTGGTCAGTGCAACTATCCAAACAAGTATACACAGTGGACAGCCCTGACATCACGATCTGCGTGGAACATAAATGACAACGTCATGGGGAAGGAAATAACAAACAGCAACATCAAGATTTAAAAAACAAAGATACAACAGATGAGGACAACATGAAATGGAAAGAGAGAGAAGTCCGTGGGAAGAAACGACAGATCGATAAGGAATCAAATAAAAAAAAAGGAGGAACAAAATACAAAAAGGAAAGATGTGCCCCAAAGTGCCTCTTACAGAGAAATCAACATACAAAGGATCGGTGTGGACATGACAACAAGCACAAATGGATATATGGACATCGTGAGAACGGACAGATGGAGTAGACATCATGAGAAAGGAGATTGACGGGGACATTGAGAGAAAGGACAGATGGAAGTAGACATCGTGAGAAAGGACAGATTGGCGGGGACATTGAGAGAAAGGACAGATGGAGGTAGACATCATGAGAAAGGACAGATGGAAGTAGACATCATGAGAAAGGAAAATGGAAGTAGACATCATGAGAAAGGAAAGATGCAAGTAGACATCATGAGAAAGGAAAGATGGAAGTAGACATCATGAGAAAGGAAAGATGCAAGTAGGCATCATGAGAAAGGACAGATTGGCGGGGACATGGAGAGAAAGGACAGATTGGCGGGGACATGGAGAGAAAGGACAGATTGGCGGGGACATGGAGAGAAAGGACAGATTGGCGGGGACATGGAGAGAAAGGACAGATTGGCGGGGACATGGAGAGAAAGGACAGATTGGCGGGGACATGGAGAGAAAGGACAGATTGGCGGGGACATGGAGAGAAAGGACAGATTGGCGGGGACATGAGAGAGAAAGGACAGATTGGCGGGGACATGGAGAGAAAGGACAGATTGGCGGGGAGAGAAAGGACAGACATGGAGAGAAAGGACAGATTGGCGGGGACATGGACATGGAGAAAAGACAGATTGGCGGGGACATGGAGAGAAAGGACAGATTGGCGGGGGAGAATGGACAGAGAAAGGACAGATTGGCGGGGACATGGAGAGAAAGACAGATTGGCGGGGACATGGAGAGAAAGGACAGATTGGCGGGGACATGGAGAGAAAGGACAGATTGGCGGGGACATGGAGAGAAAGAAAGGACAGATTGGCGGGGACATGGAGAGAAAGGGAGGATGAGTGATGGGGCATCATGATAAAGGCAGCATGGACATGGACACCCTTAGGGAAAAAGGACAAAATGAAATGTAAAGATGGACATGAAAACATGGTGAGGAAGGAAAAAGGATAATATGAAATGTAAAGAGATATGAAAACATGGTGAGGAAGGAAAAAAAAAAAGACAATGTGAAATGTAAAGATGGATATGAAAACATGGTGAGGAAGGAAAAAAGGACAATATGAAATGTAAGGATGGATATGAAAACATGGTGAGGAAGGAAAAAGGACAATATGAAAATGTAAAGATGGATATGAAAACATGTTGAGGAAGGAAAAAAGGACAATGTGAAATGTAAAGGATGGATATGAAAACATGGTGAGGAAGGAAAAAAAAAATGGACAATATGAAATGTAAAGATGGATATGAAAACATGGTGAGGAAGGAAAAAAAAAGACAATATGAAATGTAAAGATGGATATGAAAACATGGTGAGGAAGGAAAAAAAGGACAATATGAAATGTAAAGATGATATGAAAACATGGTGAGGAAGGAAAAAAGGACAATATGAAATGTAAAGATGGATATGAAAACATGGTGAGGAAGGAAAAAAGGACAATATGAAATGTAAAGATGGATATGAAAAACATGGTGAGGAGGAAAAATATGAAATGACAAATGAAATGAAAACATGTAAAAGGATGGAAAGGACAATGTGAAAACATGGATGGAATATGAAAACATGGTGAGGAGGAAAAAAGGACAATATGAAATGTAAGGATGGATATGAAAACATGGTGAGGAAGGAAAAAAAAAAGACAATATGAAATGAAAGATGGATATGAAAACATGGTGAGGAAGGAAAAAAAGGAAAAAAAGGACAACATGAAATGTAAAGATGGACATGAAAAACATGGTGAGGAAGAAAACAAGGACAATATGAAATGGAAATATAAAGATGGACATGAAGACATGGTGAGGAATGAAAACACACGATTACATGATAAGACAGAAACAGGTGCATGAAAACACCACGTGTAAGAAAGAACATAGTAGTTGAGAACATGACAGGGAAGGACAGACTAGATGAGACATGGTGAGGAATGAAAGAACATAGTAGTAGTTGAGAACATGACAGGGAAGGACAGACTCGATGAGACATGGTGAGGAATGAAAGAACATAGTAGTTGAGAACATGACAGGGAAGGACAGACTAGATGAGACATGGTGAGGATGAAAGGAAAGATAGCATGGTGAGAACACATGACGGGAGAAGGACAGAAAATAAAACATGAGATGAAAATGATTGCGAAGAATGAAAGGACGGATAAGAGACGATGGAGGACAAGAAGAAGAGAAAAAAGGAGGACGAGGACGCAGTTAAAAAGTAAAAAGGACATGAAAAGGTTAGGAACATGGAGGAAAATGTGAGGAAAGACCAGAAATGAAGAAAAAGACCAGGATGAGGACGATGGAGGCCAGGGAGTGACATGAGGACAATGTGAGAAAGGCACAGTGACGATGAGGACAATGTGAGAAAGGCCAGAGATGATGAGGACAATGTGAGAAAGGCCAGTGATGATGAGGACAATGTGAGAAAGGCCAGTGACGATGAGGACAATGTGAGAAAGGCCAGTGATGATGAGGACAATGTGAGAAAGGCCAGTGATGATGACAATGTGAGAAAGGCCAGTGAGAAAGGACAATGTGAGAAAAGATGATGATGAGGACAATGTGAGAAAGGCCAGTGATGATGAGGACAATGTGAGAAAGGCCAGTGATGATGAGGACAATGTGAGAAAGGCCAGTGATGATGAGGACAATGTGAGAAAGGCCAGTGATGATGAGGACAATGTGAGAAAGGCCAGTGATGATGAGGACAATGTGAAAGGCCAGTGATGATGAGGACAATGTGAGAAAGGCCAGTGATGAGGACAATGTGAGAAAGGCCAGTGATGAGAGGACAATGTGAGAAAGGCCAGTGATGATGAGGACAATGTGAGAAAGGCAGTGATGATGAGGCAATGAGAAAGGCCAGTGATGAGAGGACAATGTGAGAAAGGCCAGTGATGATGACAATGAAAGGCCAGTGACGATGAGGACAATGTGAGAAAGGCCAGTGATGATGAGGACAATGTGAGAAAGGCCAGTGATGAGGACAATGTGAGAAAGATGAGGACAATGTGAGAAAGGCCAGTGATGAGGACAATGTGATGAGAAATGGCCAGTGATGATGAGGACAATGTGAGAAAGGCCAGTGATGATGAGGACAATGTGAGAAAGGCCAGTGATGATGAGGACAATGTGGGAAAGGCCAGCAACGATGAGGACAATGTGAAAAAGGCCAATGATTACTTTTTCAGAAAATGATGAACGAAGATCTGAAAGGAAAGGACCAATAAAGGGGAAGATTTTCCTTTGTACTCCTCTGATCTCTAAAGTAAAGAGCTTCGCGACGTCAAAGATCCATAGAGCTTGTGTATGCACACAACGTTCTTAAATACTCAATTCCATGAAAATTCAAAGTAATAGCTTCAACTGGTAACAGGAAATAGTTCTTGTACAGATGAAGAAAACGAACTATTTCCAACATGCATCTCGTTTCCCATCCAAATTCAATTAATTATTTCCATATATCTCGTTTCTCATCCAAATTCAATTTCGTTATCCTGCTTTGAAGATATTAAGTCTGACAGAGGCGACGGTTAGGAAATCTTGCCAAAAGGGATCTTGCAGTTTGCGAGATTCTTTAGAAAAAAATGCAGTGGCTGTTCATACCTGAAGAGCGTCGTCTTATTTATTTCTTTATCTGGTTAGGACACCATAAACTGTTTGAAGTTGCCGCAAGAGAAAACCATGGACAGATTTCAAGTTCCATTAATGGGTGAATGAACGAGTATCCAAGTGACAAATTATTAAACTGCTCGACTGACTGACTGATCGATTGATGTTTTTTATTTACCTATTTATTATCTGTAAATCGCGACTGTCTTCTATTTGAGTGATGAATAGTTTTCCTTAAATCAAGGGAAAAATTGACTACTGATCTTCTACCGTAGAAAAAGGACATTCCGAGGAATCGCTATCTACTAGCACATATGTGCGTGTGTACTACTACTACTACTACTACTACTACTACTACTACTACTACTACTACTACTACTACTACTACTACACACTACTACTACTACACACACACACACACACACACACACACACACACACACACACACACACACACACACACACACACACACACACACACACACACACACACACACACACACACACACACGCACACGAGAAACATAAACACAGCTGGAAACAAAACACAGCACAGTACAAAAAAAAAAAAAAAAAAAAAAAAAAAAAAAAAAAAAAAATGCACACGAACATAAGCAAGGGCGCACATGCACAAACATACACGCATATACATGCACACACACACACACACGGGCACGCACGCCCGGACACACACACACACACACACACACACACACACACACACACACACACACACACACACACACACACACACGCACGCACACACACACACACGCACGCACGCACGCACGCACGCACGCACTGTTTTTATGTCACTAATGTTGCTAGTCGTTAAATTCAATAAGAACAAACAACAACAAGACAACTCCCTACACACCACACACACACACACACACACACACACACACACACACACACACACACACACACACTCGCGCACGCACGCATAACACACACAAACCTGAAGAAGAAATAACTACGACAAAAACATCTGAGCTAGAAGGATCTAAATTCCAAACACAACAACAACAACAACAACAACAACAACAACACACACACACACACACACACACACACACACACACACACACACACACACACACACACACGTTTGCTCCCGCACGCGCGCGCGCTCGCACACACACACACACACACACACACACACACACACACACACACACACAATACACTGAAGCAAGTTTTGAACCGAAACCTTCACAAAAACCAGCAAGGCGCAAATGGAGGAAGAGACGTGAAGCGAGTTCGACGGATCATCAAGAGGACCCAGGAAGCACCGTAAGTGAAATAATCGAACTGCGCAATATCATTTCCAATTTGTGTGACCGAATCTCAAGACTTGAAACGACCGTAACAGAACAAAATACTCTCAATTTCGAGTCTAACGAAAGCATCGAGATTTACGGCGAAAGCAGATCGAAAAGTATCAATCACGAACGGCCAAACGCAGACAGATGATTCGGATTGCAGGTATACTGCGGATCGTAGCTATGCTGACGTTATGAAGGCAACTCCCGCTAGTTCCGCGAATCGGAAAACGACCGGTGCATCAAATGCAAAATCAAAATCTGAAGGGAAAATGAATGAAAAAAGCATAAGAACATCAAACAGAAGTAATGACGGCAATCTCAATTGTGACGTCAATCCTCGGTTCCCAAAACAACGTCAAAACTCGTTCGAAAGTGAAAGTAATTGTGACTTCCCCAGGTTCTCATGTTTCATGATTCCATTGCAAAAGGGATCAATGCAAAAAGATTAGGGCGTTCATTTGGCTTTCAAGTAGATCTCCAAAAGACTTATACCACAAAAAGATCTTCGTCAGGCATTTGAAAAGGTCCATTCTACTGAACAAACAGCAGACGCGGTCGTACTTCACTGTGGCCTGAATGACATCAAGAATGGAGATGCAAAGGTAAACAGCAAAGCTTTCAGCAAATGCGTACAAGACTTTGCCAGTGAAAACCCCCCAACACAAAGATTATGGTGAGTAAGATTGCCCCAGTCAAGGACGCTGAACTTGAGGTCCAACGTCAGCTGTTTAATGCACTAACCACCATGGACCTGTTCAACATCAAGAACGTGTCGTTCATTGCTCACGACAATCTGAAAGCCAGCTACATGACCCTGAAGGATGGACTTCACCCGAACGTCAGAGGATCGAGTGTGCTTGCAGCGAACATTGGAAGACATGTCAGGAATCGCTTCTGGACCAAGCCCAAGAGAACCGCCAGACGTCTCTCACACCAGCCTCCCACCCAGCGCTACTACTGGAGTCCCGAAGAACAGCCTTTCTTCGCTGGAGATCATCTTGGGCGGCGCTGGAATATGTTTCACGGCTTGGAACAATGGTATTAACTAAAAGACGGGCTGCAAACTATCGTTGTATTTTTGCGTCAACATCAGCTTTTTGACTCTGATACACATCGCGTACTAGTCCTGCTGTTCACCTATTGCTGGTTCTAAATTCTACACTATTTTTATGCTGTAGTCTGAATTCCAGATATTGTTATTTTTATTTTATAATTTTTCTTTTTAATTCTCTTTCTTACATATTAGCCCCTGTGTGAAGACATGCCTGATAAGTCGTTAAACAAACTTTCAATTTTACAGTGGAATGCTAGGTCTATTTGGACAAATGAATCCTATTGATCCAACATCTTGCCAATACAGATTATGACATTCTTATTTTGCAATCACTAAATGTGTGCAAACCCAAGCTTCCAAGATTATCCAAATTTACTATCCCCCAGTACACAATAAAGTATCTGATTCCAAGGAAAGAATAAGCTGTGCCATTTACATCCGAGAAGGCATTGCCTATTCTTTATGTCCATCACCAGTTCCAAAGGATCAATCGGATTTATACTCTTGTGCAGCCAGTGTGAAAATTAAAGACAATGACATCCTAAATGTTGTCTCTGTCTATTTGCCAAAAGGACAAATGATCGAAATACTGAATGGTTACATTCATTTCAAGCATCTTCTGAAAAATGGCTGGTCGGTGGTGACTTTAATGCCCACTGTCCATTCTGGGACAAAGACTGTTCTGTAATAACAAACAATCGATTTGTTGAAAATGTTGTAGACTCTTCCTTGTGTTTATTAAACGATGGTAGTGTCACGAGATTCCCAGATGTTTCCACTCATAGACCCAGTGCCATTGATCTTACTTTAATATCTCCGCAATTAGCTTTTGACTGCTGTTGGCAGCCGCTTGAAGACACACTTGGAAGTGACCACTTACCACTCAAAATTTCGCTCAAGAACATCTGTGAGCATGAAAAATATCCACAAGACAAAATACCCAAATAAATTATAAATTTGCAGACTGGCAAAAAAAATTTCTTCCATTCTTTCATCAAAAAAAAATGTAAGTTGGATTGATGACACCAGTGAGGACATAAATGCTCTTTATGGCACATTCAAAGACATGATACTGTTGGCTGCGGATGAATCTATTCCTAAATGTGGAAATATCAAAAACAGTAATCATGTTGGAAATGTGTGGTGGACAAAAGAATGCGAAGAAACTGTAACATTCAAGAAACTGAAATATAAAGAATACATTAAAATAAAGTCTGAGGTAAAGAAAAAAGAAAAGGAGACAAACCTAAAATAAAATGGGGGAACCTAACAGTCAGTTTGAAAGATTACAAAAGGCACATCAAGAAATGAAAGATGCAAACACACATTCTAATAGGGTAGTGGCCAAATCAAAACGATTATATTGGTCATCTTTCTGCGCTGAACAAGTCTCTCATTATAAAGATTTTCAGAAAGTATGAAAAAAAATTTAGAGATGTAAAACAAGGAATTAATCTTCCTCGGTATCCTGTTAAACTGGAAAATAATAATCTTCCAACTCTGAGGAAAAGGCGGAAGCATTTGCTGATAGTTTTTCTAAGAGCATGCACACAGAAGAAAGTCTTCTGCCACAATGCAGAAGACAAAGAGAAAATAGAAGAAAAAAAGTAATGCTTTTAATGAGCCACATTCTAAATAATGATCATTATATTAATGCCCCTATAACTATACATGAAGTTAATGATGCCCTTTCTTCGTTAGCTAATAAAACTTCGTCGGTAGGAATAGATGCGATTTCAAACGAAATGTTAAAAACATTTACCAGATAATTTCATCTATTTTCTGTTGACGATCTTTAAAAAAAGTTTGGTCTAGTGGTAGTATGCCAGAAGTCTGGAAGCAGTCAATTATTATTCCTGTTTTGAAGCAAGGTAAACCTGCTACAAATGTCAACAGTTATAGGCCAATAGCCTTGACTTCCCATGTTTCAAAAGTTATGGAAAAAATAGTGTTGAATAGACTGATTCACTACTGTGATAAAAATAATATAATTCCACATAACAAGCTGGTTTCCGGAAAGGTAGGTCAACAATTGATCACATCGTTAAATTAACAACACAAATTAAATATCAGTTCGCTAGAAAAAGTGTTTTAGCTACCTTTTTCGATGTAAAAAAGGTGTTTGATAGTGTCTGGCATATGAAATTATTATTTAAATTAAAGACAATGGTTTTGAATGGCAATCTTTATTATTATGTCAGAGAATTCCTACAAAATAGATCTCTGCAAGTCAGGGTAGAAAATATATATTCTGGTTTTAAATCATTGCAAATGGGCATTCCACAAGGCTCAGTAATAGCTCCAATGTTGTTTAATATTCTGATGAGCGATCTTCCGAAACATGTAAGCAAACACGTTACAGTAGTACAATATGCGGATGATTTATGTATATGGTTAAATACTTCATTAAGAAAAAAACACAACTAAGCGTGAAATAAACTATTACAGACAAACTATATCAAGCTGATCTTGACAGTCTTGGTAGATACATGTTTAATAACGGTTTAATATTTTCTAGTGAAAAAAACATATATGGTTTTATTTATTAATGGTGCAGATCCTACTGAGCTGCCTTTATTCAAACTGGATGGCGTTGGTCTTGAATATAAATCTTTAGTCAAATTTTTGGGAGTGTATTTGACGTCTAAACTAACGTGGAATTATCATATACAATATCTTTTAAATAAAGCGAGGAAAACCCTTAATTTCCTAAAAATTTATTAGCCAGCAAAGTTGGTGTCAGGATGCAAAAATCTTAAAGCATTTAGTGACATCTCTGATTAGATCTAAACTATCATATGCACAAGAGGCATTCTTCAGTGCTCCTAAGTATTTATTACAAAAATTGCAAAGTATAGATAGCAAGGCCTATAAACTGTGTCTTGGTGTTCCTTTCCATGCATCTACTATGCGAACTTATAGAGAACTTGATGTTTTATCCTTGGACGAATACAGAAAATTGGCTGTTTCGAAATATGTACTTAAATGCTCTTCAATGAAGACGTGAATAGCATTGAAATTGCTGTGAAGCCTGAGTCTCATTATCCTAAAAGAGCACAATCAATTGTGTCTCTTTCCACCATCGGTTCCTATACAGCAGATCTTTTGGAAGAATCCGCCATCAGTCTTGATTCTCTGTTGAAAACGACATCTAATTCTCTTCCTGATTGGGAAAGGAAGCGAGCAAATTTGATCTTGATTACAGATGTTAGTAAAAACGATCAACCAAATATTTTGTCATATACAGTAAAAATGCATACTATAAATAAATATTCAGATCATCTTAAAGTATATACTGATGGCTCCTTGTTACATACTAATCAGGCAGGTTCTGCTTTTGTAATACCTTCACTAAAAGTGGAAAAGACTTATTATATTGGAAAGCACAGATCAATTATGTTGCGGAAATGGTAGCCATTATTATGGCTTTATCTTATTTAATTGATTTACCACACTCAATTGTTAAAGTGGTCTTTATGGTCGATTCGATGTCTGTTCTACAGTCTATAAAGTTCTCTAACTCACTCAATAATAATCCCATTTTAAAGGAAATATGCCATCTTATTCATGTATTAATGTGCAAAGGAACGGAAGTCACATTCTGTTGGATTCCCTCACATTGTGGTATTTTCGGCAACGAACTTGTTGACAGAAAAGCAAAAAGAGGTGCTAGGAATGAAAACTCAGTGACGCCTTTATATTTGCATCTTACTTTACAAGAGGGATATAACATGTTAAAACAAACAATTTATAATCGAT
>JADBJO010008006.1:26700-41700 GCA_016801955.1 Conus betulinus
GTTTGCACGTTCACAGTTATATATACATTGTGTGTGTGTGTGTGTGTGTGTGTGTGTGTGTGTGTGTGTGTGTGTGTGTGTGTCTGCACGCGCGCGCGCACAGTGGATATGCGTGTTTGCACGTTTCACTTATATATACATTGTGTGTTGTGTGTGTGTGTGTGTGTGTTGTGTGTGTGTGTGTGTGTGTGTGTGTGTGTGTCCGTGTGCGCGCGCGCGCGCGCGCGCATGTTTGTGTGTGTGTGTGAATGATATCTTTGATCGCTGAATGACAAAACTGCTTTATATGTGTATCGTGTCGAGCAGTATGGTATAATGTTTCTTTTTTTTCTGTTTCAGGACAAGTTGGAATTCAGCCAGACCTTGGAACTGACCCTCAGCCTATTGACGTATACCGGCTGTTCGTTGACAACGTTCTCATAAAAAATAAAAATAAAAAAGGAAACCAACAGATACGCCAAGTCATGTATTGAGGAGAAGCTACAAATGGGTCCGTTGACTCCAAAGAGTGTTTATGCCACGTGGAAAAAAGTAACAGAGGCAGATATTCTCATTTTTTTGCTATTTGTCTACACATGGGCATTCTCAACAAGCCCCAAATAGCGGACTACTGGACAACTGACCCGACTCTCCACACATCATACGCTGGCCAGATCATGACGAGAGATCGATTCAAGGCCATCCTGGGCTTTCTCCACATCAATGACAACGCCCAGTACGTGCCCTATGGCCAGGAGGATCATGATCCGATCCACAAAATTCGGCCGTTTGTCAACCACTTGCGAAAGAAATTTCAGGAGGTGTACAAGCCCAGCAAGGAGATCTGTATCGACGAGGCTATGTGCCCTTTCAAACTTTTAAAACTGATCTTTGTTTAGTTAGATTTTCATGAAAATGTTCAAATATCTTAACAACATTTTGCAATGGAACTGTGGTTCTATTGTCCGATATACTTTGTATTTAAATCAGTATTTTGATGACAAAAAATGTTTATGCCTTATTATTCCATTTCTTAAGGCTAACAGCAGCAATTTGTCTGACATTCCTGGTAATTACCACCCACCTACTTCCGCACGGATATTACCAATAATATTTATGATTAAATATGCGTGCATGACAATAAGTGTGTTAAAAAATATCAGGAACGATAATCTGCATAACTACAGTTATGCCTGTAATAACAGTCTACTATGGAGTTAGATCCAAATAACATTTTCACAGTGTTTCAGTGGAACGCGAGATCTATTTCCACTAACCTGTTATCTTTTCGAGTGTCATGTTTTGGAGAAAAACTATTGCGTGTTAGCGCTCCAGTCATTAACCGTGGAAAAGAAAAAGCTTCCCAAACTTAATAACTATTACTATCCTCCTCTTTGCAGCATCAATGGGGTAAATAAAAAGGTGCAAAACAGCTATTTTTATTAGACTTGACCTTGAGTTTACAAATATAAGCCCGCTACCAGTGTCTGTAGATAAACAAGATGTGTGTGCCACAGGTGCTGCCATCAAAGTAAATAAGGAATCAGTTTATAATGTTTTGTCTGTGTACTATCCTAATGGTCCTAAAGGGGATGACACAGATTGGTTAAAAAACATACTGATTTTACAAAGAGGAAGTGGGATTGTTATGGGCGACTTTAATGCTCATGCACCTTTTTGGGATACAAGTTGTAGTAAAGTGACATCTAATAGACTTGTTGAAAATATTGTTGATTCGAATTTAATTTTGTTAAACGACGGTAGAATTACGAGAATTCCTGATGTAGTTACTCACAAGTCGAGTGCAATAGATCTATCGCTTGTTTCCCCAAACATAGCAGTAAACTATAGCTGGTCCACAACAGAAGATTGTTTAGGGAGTGATCATCTTCCCATTACAATACTTTTTAATGAAAATATATTTGAAGAACCGTCTATCTCTGAACGCAAAATTCCAAAATTTAACTATAAACTGGCCAACTGGGAAGCCTTTCAAACTTTTCTTGTGTCGCAAAATACATCACCAATAGAGAATGACGATCTAGATACTTTTTATGCAAATTTCTCAAAAGTAGTATTACTAGCAGCTGAAAAGACTATATCCCAAAAATATAAATACAAAAAGATTGGAAAATATGTAGGCAACGTATGGTGGACAGAAGAATGCAGACTCGCTGTACAGTCAAAGCGAAAAAGCTACAAAACACGGATAAGAAATAAGTCGGATGAAAACTTTATAATCATGAAACAAGAAAAGAATAAATGTACTAAAGTTATTGCTCAAGCAAAAAAGAAGTATTGGGTTGAGTTCTGTGAAGCTGAGGTATCAGAATCAAAAGATTTATTTAAAGTTTGGAAAAAGTAAAAGAAATGAAAAATTGCTATAAAACTCAGTCATACCCAGTAAAGTTAAAAACTGATTTGCCCACTGCTTTGGATAAAGCTGAAGCTTTTTCAGATATATTTTCAGCTTGTAGTCAATCTAAAAATCTTCAGCCAGAAAACAGTCGTCACACAAACAATGAGGAACAAAAAGACGGATACATGGCTCCTCCACAAGAAAACGAACATTTCCTAAACTCACCTTTGCTGTTATCAGAACTATCAGAAGCACTAGATTCTATCCCTACCCATGATTCAGCTGTTGGCCTTGATGGCGTGTCCTATCAACTCATCAGACATTTACCTTCCTCGTGGAAAGTTCTACTGCATTTATTATTCCAAAAAATGTTGGATTAATGGCACTATTCCAAGAATCTGGAAAAGTTCAGTAGTAGTCCCAGTACTCAAGGTAGGTAAACCGAGGGCATCTGTGCATAGTTACAGACCCATAGCTCTAAACATCACATGTTGGTAAACTTTTGGAAAAAATTATTTAAAAACGATTGTTATATTACTGTGAAAAAGGTGGTGTAATTCCTGTTCAGCAAGCGGGCTTTCGAAAAGGTCGTTGTACCACAGACCATTTAGTAAAACTGACCAGTCACATTAAAAAGCAATTCTCCCGCAGAAAAAGTACTCTGGCTACATTTTTTGACGTTAAAAAAGCCTATGACTGCGTATGGCACGCAAGGTTATTGTACAAATTAAAAAATGTTGCATTTCTGGGAAAATGTTTGATTACATTAAAAGCTTCCTAACAGATAGAAGTATATGTACGCGGATTGGAGGAACTTATTCATCCTTCAGGAATGTAGATATGGGTATATCCCCAGGGATCAGTTATTGCTCCCATGTTGTTCACAATCCTAATCCATGATCTTCCCAAATCTATGTCAAAAACAATGCATGTAGTTCAATATGCAGATGATATTGCTATTTGGATATTTGGATTTGGATTTGTACATTAAGGAAGCATTCCAATAAAAGAACAATAAATTTTGTACAGAAGATATACCAAGAGAATTGGATAAATTATCTTCATATATGAAGAGCAACGGATTAGAACTATCTGGAGAAAAAACATGTCTTATGTTGTTTAACAATGGTGAGAACCCAGAGACTCTACCCTCGCTTTTGCTAGATGGTCAGATTCTGGAATATAAACAAAAAGTTAAGTTCCTGGGGGTATTCTTAACTCCTAAGCTGAACTGGAAAACACATATTGAAAACTTAATTGATAAAACAAAAAAAAAGATTAAACATTCTTAAAATTATATGTTATCAACCATGGGGTCAGGACTGTCATACCCTTTTACATTTATACATCTCTTTAGTCCAATCGAAATTGACTTATGGGCAGGAAGTATATTTCTCTGCGCCTAATTATCTTTTAAAGAGATTGCAAAGCTTGGATAGTAAGGCCATGATTTAGCTCTGGGAGTCCCCAGTACACACAAACACTCATAATGTTATAAAAGAAACAAATATATTACCTCTAAATGAGAAGCGAATATTGGATGTATCCAAATATATTGTCAGAAGTCTTTCTGTTGAAAATTCAGTTACTGAAGAAATTCTGATTGATTCCAGTAAAGATTTTCCTAAGAGGTCTAAAAACATATCTTACATTCAACCAATCAGAAACTACACATCTGACTTCATGTCACATTGTAATATTGATATTACTGCTATACCAGAATTTCCTGCAGTACCTCCAATGCCTCCTTGGGAGCACCTAAATGCTTCTTTTGATTACAAATACACTTTGTTAAAGAAAAGTGATAATGTAAATATTTTAACAACTGAAGTTCGTGAACATTTAGAAAACAGTTATCCAAATCATTTAAAAGTGTTTACAGACGGGTCGGTAATGGAATCCTCTGACAGTGGTTCAGGCTTTATTATACCAACCTTAAATGTCAGGAAATCATATTATGTAGGAGGGGGGTTTTCAATCTATACCTCAGAACTATATGCAATACTGAAGGCTTTGACTTATATATATGATACATCAATTGCTTTCTATCAAATTTTACTTTGTGTTGATTCCAAATCTGTTTTACAGTCACTAGAGCGTTTGACTGCAAAGCTAGAAAAGATTTGCTTTTTGAAATAAAACATCTACTGCATTGTTTCATAACACTAGGTATAAGAATTGATTTTTTTTGTTGGGTCCCATCTCACTGTGGTATAAAGTGGAATGAAATAGCAGACAGTCTTGCAAAAAAAGAAGAGAGCAAAATAGAAAGACGGAAAATCAACTGAACAATCCCTTAGATCTATCCTCTTGTGAACTAATCCAAATTATGGAAAAATGCATGCATAAGCGGAATTCTAGTCAAAAAATGGCTACTTTACCGTCGTGCCCAAGGCACATTGTTAGATTAATTCATAAATTAAGGCTGAATACTTGGAACACTAAATATTCTCATGGTGTTTTCTTCTTGTGTATGCAGAGAAAACATTTCTGTACATCATCTTTTGTTTGAATGCTCAGTGTTGACCCCACTCTATGAGGAGAAAGGTATTCAGATGAATAACTTTGATAATGTCAATACTGTCTTATATGGTTCATATGTTGCTGAAATTGCCATGGTTATTTCGCAGTCACAGGTTGCAAAACTTTTATAAAGATCACAATTTTGTGTACCGCTAGGGTATTTCACTCATGTCAATACGCTTATATCGGATGTGGGTTTTAAAGTACTAATGTGGATGATAAGTGTAAGTGTGGAGGTTTTTTTTTTTTTTTTTTTTTTTTTTAATATCACAGTGTCTAAACCATAGGTTTTGTGTACGGCTGTGTGATCAGCATGTACAACATGTGTTCAATCGTCTGTGTATATACTATAGGTTTTGTGAATCAAATGAATGTGTACCTGGAGTTCTCCATTTGTTTTTTTTTTTTTTTTTTTTTTTTTTACAAGCACACAAAAAAAATGCTGTGTGATCATTTTTTTTACGGCCAGTGTCAATATACGGCTTTTTGTGGTGTTACTACAAGAAAATCATGCTGCTGTGTGATAAGTGCGACAGCCAGTGTTTGAAAGTCGGTGTGTCAAGTACAAGCGCTGTATATCACTTGCGTCATGATCAGCTATTCTCAGCTTTTTCTTTTATTGTTATGGTGTATTATTGCGTTTTTATCAACAGTAGTCTTTGTACCAGGGTACTTTAGAAACTTACACCCACTGAATCGTTCATCCAGTGAAAAGAAACACTCCATCGGCCAAATATCAACATGACTGTGAAACAGAACAGTGCGCGTAGTGTACTGATCTTTCCGGAAAAAAACTCATGGAGTTTTTTGTGTTTGTTGTTGTTGTTGTTGTTTTTTTTCAAATGGATTACGTGATGACTCCTGGATGATTTGTAAGGTAAGATTTGAATGTTTTTTCGTCCCTTTATCTCCTGATTTGGTGTTGTAAAAGAACGGAATAGAATGTAAAAACAAAGAATTTTTTTTTTTTACTTGTCAGACATGTTTTTCAGCGCACAGTCGTGTTTACACATTGCAAGTAAATGATTCGATATTACCATGTTCGATTAGTTGAGTGTTTGTTCTTTCCTATGACACCTAACATAACACTGTCAGTTGTTGTCTAGCTACCGTAAAAAAAAAAAAAAAAACATTAAAAAGTAGCGCGAAATCTGCGCGTCAGCAGGGACTGAGCGCACGTGCGCGAGCTGCGGCGACAGGGACTTGTGCTATGGTGCCGCCCTCGGCCAGATTTAACATTTCGTTTTTTTTTTTTTTTTTTGTTTTTTTTTTTTTTTTTTTTTTTTTCTAGGGCTCCATTGTGCGATTTTCTACACTTGGGATGAGATTGACAGGCGTACGATAATCATTTGCAATGAATTTGACTGATCAACAGTCAGTCAAATTGGTTTCAGCTGAAAACCACGACTACTACTACTACTACTACTACTACTACTACTACTACTACTACTACTACTACCCCTACCCCTACTACTACTACTACTACTACTACTACTATTTTTTTGTTGGTCATTGTGCTGGCTCAGTATTTGCATTGAATTTGCCCAAGCAATTAATTTGACTGAAGCTGTAGTCAAATTCGTTGCAGCGGAATATCATGACCACTACTATGTCGACTACATTCCTGCCACTACTACTACTACTACTTTAACATTTCGTTTTTTTTTTTTTTTTTTATTCTAGGGCTCCATTGTGCGATTGTCTACACTTGGGAATGAGGTTGACAGGCGTACAATAATCATTTGCAATGAATTTGACTGATCAACAGCCAGTCAGTCTCATTCCCAAGTGTAGAAAATGGCACAATGGGGCCCTAGAATAAGAAAAAAATAAACGAAAACGAAATATTAAAGTAGTAGTAGTAGTAGTAGTTGCAGCAATGTAGTCGACGTAGTAGTGGTCTTGATATTCCGCTGCAACGAAATTTGACTGGAGCAACGAATTTCAGTGCAGCTTCAGTCAAATTCATTGCTTGGCAAATTCAATGGAAATACTCAGTCAACACAATGACCAACAAAAATGTAGTTGTAGTAGTAGTAGTAGTAGTAGTAGTAGTAGTCAGTAGTAGTCATGATTTTCAGCTGCAACTAATTTGACTGGCTGTGGATTAGTCAAATTCGTTGAAAATGACTATCGTACGCCTGTCCTGTGTCTCATTCCCAAGTGTAGAAAATCGCACAATGGAGCCCTAGAATAGAAAAAAAGAAAGAAAAGGAAATGTTAAAGTAGTAGCAGTAGTCGCAGCAATGTAGTCGACGTAGTAGTGGTCATGATATTCCGTTGCAACGAATTTGAGTGCAGCTTCAGTCAAATTCATTGCTTGGGCAAATTTAATGCAAATGCTGAGCCAGCACAATGACAAACAAAAATCTAGTAGTAGTAGTAGTAGTAGTAGTAGTAGTAGTAGTAGTAGTAGTAGTAGTAGTAGTAGTAGTAGTAGTAGTAGTCATGATTTTCAGCTGCAACCAATTTGACTGGCTGTTGATCAGTCAAATTCGTTGCAAATGACTATCATACGCCTGTCAGTCTCATTCCCAAGTGTAGAAAATCGCACAATGGAGCCCTAGAATAAGAAAACGAACGAAAACGAGGTGTTAAAGTAGTAGTGGTAGATGCAGCAATGTAGTCGACGTAGTAGTGGTCATGATATTCCGTTGCAACGAATTTGAGAGCAGCTTTAGTCAAATTCATTGCTTGGGCAAATGTAATGCAAATACTAAGCCAGCACAATGACAAACAAAAATCTAGTAGTAGTAGTAGTAGTAGTAGTAGTTGTTGTTGTTTGTTGTTGTTGTTGTAATAGAAGTTGTCATGATTTTCAGCTGCAACCAGTTTGACTGGCTGTTGATCAGTCAAATTCGTTGCAAATGACTATCGTACGCCTATCAATCTCATTCCCAAGTGTAGAAAATCGCACCATGGAGCCCTAGAATAAGAAAAACAAAACGGAAACGAAATGTTAAAGTAGTAGTAGTAGTTGCAGGAATGTAGTCGACGTAGCAGTGATCATGATATTCCACTGCAACGGATTTGACTGTAGTTTCAGTCAAATTCATTGCTTGGGCAAATTCAGTGCAAATACTGAGCCAGCACAATGACCAACAAAAATCTAGTAGTAGTAGTAGTAGTAGTAGTAGTAGTAGTAGTTGTTGTTGTTGTTGTTGTTGTTGTAATAGTAGTAGTCATGATTTTCAGGTGCAACCAGTTTGACTGGCTGTTAATCAGTCAAATTCGTTACAAATGACAATTGTACGCCTGTCAATCTCATTCCAAATTAATTGCTTGGGCAAGTTCAATGCATTTACCGAGCCAGTACAATGACCAACAAAAATCTAGTAGTAGTAGTAGTAGTAGTAGTAGTAGTAGTAGTAGTAGTGGTGGTGGTAGTGGTGGTGGTGGTAGTAGTAGCAGTTGTAGTCGCCTTAGTTGAAACTATGGAGTTTTGCCATGACCATTAACGACTACACGTTACGATGTCATTTTTGGTTAAGTTGGTATACCAGCAACGTCATTTTTGACTAAGTTGGTATACCAGCAAAGGATTTGATCGAGGAACGAATTTGACCGCGACACACCTATCTGGCTACCAGCGTCGAACGAGCTAGCCTAGTGTGTATTCTGCACTGTGGGCGAGTGGCCAGTGACGTGTTTTTCATCAGCGAGAGAGAGAGCGCGGCCTGCTCGCGTCGTGACACGTGGCAGAGGGAAAGGTAGGGGAAGAGGAGGAGTGAAAGAGAGGGTTGAAGTCCAGCAAGGGAACGTGGTGGGGGGAAGGGGGCGTGGTCGTGACTGACCGGTCTGCATGGAGTGTGAGCATCTTAACAGACTTCTGGACTGTTTTTATCTTCTTCATTTACGGTGTAGTGTGAGGATACAAACTTTATTTTCAAACTTTTTTGCTTTTGTGTGCTGTTTCGGATGTGAAGCTGTAGTGGTAAATACATACGTTTTTGATCTTGCAAAAAAATCTATCCAAATCTAATTGCCTATTTTTTTTTTAATCAGAATTGAAACAAAAGAAGCACAGATTCAAAATCTCCATTCAATTTCCTTCAAAAATTACATATACTTCATATTTATATTTTTTGTAGTTTCTGAGCTAGACATTTTGGTCAATTATTGCCCCCAAATCATTAGATTTCCCTGGCACTAGGAAAGCCCTTGTTTGTAATATTTTCTGGCAGAGAACAGGTTCCTTGGACATGAGAATACCTGAGAATTATTGATTGTGGCATGTCGCAATTCGATGCAAATAGCACACCATGTCTGCTAACCGAGCCATTAAAAAAAAAAAAAAAAAGCTATAGAACAGAGCAGCTGTAATAATCGTTCCTAAGTCCATAAGGATTAGCAATAAAAGCACATATCAAACAATCACTTTGTTTCATTTAGTATCCTTACACTCTGTGCATTTGAGTATAGCGTTTATTTTCCTGAGTATACGACGTAATAACATAAACCAACAGCTGTATTCATATATTTGATGTATCTCTCTCGCACCTATATATATATATATATATATATATATATATATATATATATATATATATATATATATATATATATATATATATATATATATATATATATATATAATTGTAAACCAAAACTTGCTCGTATGTCTTAGAGTGAAGAAATAAGGGGAGATAAGCATTCATATCTTCAGTGGCAGTTAATTTTTCTTAACTGACAGTATGTGCTTGAGAGGGTGAGTGGGGAATATAAATGCTTCTCAAATGAGTTTCCAAAAAATTTATAGTCTCTAAGGAGGAGACACTCTCTCCAATGGGGAGGAAACTCACTAACATATAACTCCTGGTCAGATACCGGTATTTCGAAACCTGATTGTTCCTCCCCAGTGACCGCGGAAAGTGGTAACTTAACTCCTCTGCTTTTTTGGTTTTAAGAAGAATGCTACCCCAGAATAATGCTGGTGTACAATACCATAGTATGTTTGTTAAGTTTTCAAAAAAAAAAAAAAAAAAAAAACAAAGGTGCCACCTAAGAAGCAAAAGAAAATCAGAAAGAGCAAACAAGCTACATTTTCTAGTGAAAAGTAGAAATGTAAAAGATAACCTCTTAAGACACAAGTGCTGAGGGCCAGTTCTTGGAATGAATCCACAAGGGACTAAATTATAAGTGACTAATAAATTCCAAGGATAAGTAACCGAGCACCATTCCAGCAACTTACAGAGCAGCTTGGTGTTGCAAAGACTACAAGAAATATTCAGTTATAAACCAAAACTTGCTCTTATGTCTTAGAGTGAAAGAAATCCATCAAGAAATATTTCATTTGTAACTGAATTTGATACAGAAAGACTTCTGGTTACATATTTGGCTGTTGCAAGTTTGCGTTGAACGTCAAGTGACAAGAGATTAGCTTCTTTATATGTTTTAAAGGTATTGGAATGCACTGGAACACCAAGGGCTACTTTAATAGCTTTACTGTCTATACTTTGTACCGCTTAAGTAATGTTTGAGAAGCTGAAAAATATACTTCCTGTCCGTAGATCAATTTGGAACGAACCGGACTAATAGAAAGATGCACAAGAGTTTGGCTATCTTGACCCCACGAGTGTGCACTGATATTTTTTTTAGTAAAGACAGCCTTTGTCTGGCACTATTTATACGATATTCAATATGGAACCTCCAGTTAAATTTCGGAGTGAAACGAACACCTAAAATTTAACATTATTGGAATACTGAGGAGATTCATTTTCTAGCACAAGTTGAGGCAAAACTTTAGGATTTTTACCATTGTTAAATAACATTAATTGCGTTTTTTTTCTCCTGATAGTTCTAGTCCATTTTCGTTCATGTATTTATTTACTTTGTCAATTTCAGTTTGATATAGTTTTTGTATGTATATAATGGTTCTCTTACTTGTCTGTTTTTTAATGTTTGTGTTCACCCACATTGCAATATCATCGGCATATTGCACTACATGCATATTTTAGATAGTATTTTAGGAAGATCGTGAATGAGAATGTAAATAGAATAGGTGCAATGATGGAGCCCTGAGGGATGCCGATGTCAATATCTTTAAATGAAGACTAGCATTTACCAACCGTAGTACACACTGATCTCTCAGATAAGAAAGATTTTATGACCTGATACATTGCACCATTAATCCCAATGTTTTTTCAACTTATAAAGTAAACGAGAATGCAACACACTATCATATGCTCTTCTGATGTCAAAGAAAGTAGCAAGTGTACTTTTTCTACGAGCAAATTGTTTTTTAACATGACTTGCAAGTTTCACAAGGTGATCAATTGTACTTCTACCTTTTTTGAAACCTGCTTGATTGTTGGGAATTGTGTCATTCTTTTCGCGCAATAAGGTAAAACGCGTTTTTTCAACTATCTTTTCTAATATTTTTCCAACTTGAGATGTTAATGCTATAGGTCGGTATCTATCAACTGCAGACCTAGGTTTACCTTGTTTTGGAACTGGAATTACAACTATCCTCTTCCAGAAAGTAGGAAGAGTTCCATTTAACCAACATTTTTGTAAAACGAGTGAAGTAATTGCTTCCAGCACAAAGGTAAGTGGCATAACAACTGATATGAAATTCCATCTAATCCAACAGCTGTCGAGGAGAATGACATTAGTGCTTCTTTAAATTCTTCAAATGTTTATAGATGCATTTAAGTAATGGTTTGGATCCGGTGTGGGATCACAATAAGTATCCTTTTCCTCCTCTAGTTCTCTGTAACTTTTGGTATCTGTATGTAGTCTAGTTGATGAGTTATTTTTTTTGAAAAAGCTTGTACAAATGCTTCAGCTTTCTCTGATGATGTTGGAATAGTATTTTTTTTTCTAATTTAATAGGATATGAAGGTAAATAATACTTGGTTTTTAATTCCTTTACTTTTTCCATACTCTGTGCATGTCCTTAGATGACGATATTTCTGAATGAGAAAAATGATTGAAATAGAGACGTTTTGCTTTTGCGACACCCTGTTATTGTGGCTTTTTGCACGTTTCATTTCAATAAAAGTTTTCATCAGTTCTATCTTTGAGCCACGTTTTGTATGTTTTCTTTTTTTATTAGATATGGGCTTCTGCTCATTCTTCATTCCACCAACTATTCCTCAACATTTTTTATCTATAGAAGATTTGCACTTTGGCGTTGCTTTCTCAGCTGCAGATATAATAGCTTTTTCTAAAGTGTTATAAAACACTTCAATATCGTCGTGTTCAATAATGCTGCAATCTACAGATAGAAGGGTTGACTCATATAAACTCCAATCTGCATTTTTATATAAAAACTTTGGTATTTTATCTTCAACTTCTGCTTCTTCATCAACTATATGCTCGTGTATTTTCACAACAATAGGAAAATGATCACTCCCTAACGAATCATCTTCTATTGTCCAAGTATCGTTGATGGCCAAATGAGGAGAAATTAATGTGAGATCGATGGAGGTTGGTCTATGCGTTGATATATCAGGCACTCTTGTTATGCTGCCGTCATTCATTAATACTAAATTAGAATCAACAATATTTTCAACAAATCGATTGCAAGATATAACAGAGCAATCAGGTTCCCAGAATGGAGAATGCGCATTGAAATCACCCAAAATTATCATTTCTTATGTATATTAGGAAGATGTTTCATACAATCTGCATTGTCAGCATTTGGTCCATTTGGATAGTAAACAGAAAGTATGTTTACGCTGAAATCTTTGTTCACTTTTAACGATATGGAAGTAGCAAAAAAGTTTTCAATGACATTAGTTGAATGATTGAATAACTTTAGAGGACTGTAATTCGAGTCTGATCTGACATAAATTGCAGTTTGAACTCGTTTAGTTGACACACTGCAGTCATATAAAGGTGGATAATAAAAACCACGAAATTTAGGCAACTTAAAAGGTTCAGCATTTAAGGACTGTAAGGCCAGAATGCAATAGTTATTAGAACAGATGTGGTTTTCTAATTGAAGTAAGTTTTTCACAATTGACCTGCATTTCCATTGTAAAATGTTCAAAGAATTGTTAGCTAAGTTCATTCAACACTATTTAAAAATCAAAACAATTCATGAATTTTTTGAGAGAAAGCAGATTGAACAGGTAGCACCATGACGGACACGAAAATAAGGCCCGTTCGTTGTAGAAGTCCAAGTAGTTGTGTACCTAGATGCCCTGCAGGGACAAGGTCAGCGCTGAGGTCGTTGCAGTGTAGAACAGCCATGGAGGTATGAAGAGTGGAAGGTAGAAACCAGCAAGGTGATGATGGGGGTGACCTCGTCTCCTCTTTGGTTTTTTTCCCAAAACAATGCATTGAGATGACGACCCAGAGTCCTTGCAATAACGCTGGCCCCTTTTGCAGTGGGGTGGATACAGTCAGGGGCCAAAATTTTGTCGGAGGCTTAAAGATGGTTGTAAACAACGTAGCTGATATCTTTCTCACCGGCCAGTTTCGACTTCGTCAAGGCGTTGAATAGTTCCCTCTTGATGTCTAACGTTTTGTTCCTCACAGGGGCAACCTGACTTATCACCACCTTGGATTTGGGGAATTTATTCTTTATGTCCCCCCACACAATTTCTTATTTCTGTGCTACACACAGTGGGATCTTTCCGTTTCAGATCATTTAGCCCAACGTGTAATACAACACAATCAGGATCTGGATCCTCCACCTCTTGAATCACAGAGCTGCATTCTTCCAGAGTAAAAGCTTTTCTTTTCTCAACGCGCAGGCCATATGACAGTCCCAAGTGTCTCCCGTCAACTTTGGACATAATGGAATCTCCCAATAAAGAACACGGGAGTGTCGTCGAATTTTCCGGACGTAATTTTACCCTTTGGTTTGGATTTGACGTCTACTTCTTTGTCGTCATGTTCTTTGATGACATCACTTTTTTCTCTGTTCTGTGCACCATGTGATAAATCACTCAGCATGACCTCTTCATTGAGTGTTGGAGTGTGTACCATGTGATAAATCACTGAGCTTGACCTCTTCATTGAGTGTTGGAGTGTGCACCATGTGATAAATCACTGAGCATGACCTCTTCGTTGAGTGTTTGAGTGTGCACCATGTGATAAATCACTTAGCATGAACCTCTTCATTGAGTGTTGGAGTGTGCACCAAGTCAAGTCAAGTCAAGTCAAGTCAAGTCAAGTAAACTGTATTATCTCAATTTGAGAAATTAATTTGTGGTCACACACATTCACAGCAAATAAACAATCATTTAGTCACATTACCCATTTTCTCACATATGACATACATTCATATAAAGGAATTTGGATTTCAATTAAACATCTCCTCGGTTCATAAAATCAGTGGACAGGGGAATAAAACTTTGTTTAAATCTGACACCTCTGCATTTAACCGGTCGATATCTTCGTCCTGACTGAAGAGGGTCATACTGATTTGCAAGAACGTGGGTCTGGTCACACGCAATCTTCTTCGCTTTACAAACAACACGGCACCTGACAGCTCACTCAGACTTTTTTGTCTCCCACCAACGATTTTTCCTCCCACGTTCACCACTTTTTCAAGCACATTTCTGCTCTTCACAGTCAACCCACCATACCAACACATAAATGAGACAGTTAAAACAGATTCCAAGAAGCATGAATAAAATGTCCGAAGAATGTCAGTATTCACATGAAATGATCGCAGCTTCCGAAGACAATATAATCTGGTTTGACATTTTTTGTGGACATACTCAACATGGGATTTAAAATTCAGCTTATTATCTATAAAGTTTCTAAAATATTTGTATGATTCAACACGTTCTACTTCAGCACCTTTGATAAAAAGTGGTGGTACAGCTTTTGGATTCTTTCTAAAAATCAATCAACATTTCTTTCGTTTTTGTTACATTCAGATCAAGATAGTTATGATCGCACCAGTCAACAAATCTTTGAACCTCCTTGAAGTAAACAGAATCAGAGTTGGAGAGATCCACAAGTGCTGAGTCATCTGAATATTTAATGTACAAAGTTGAATCACTTCCTGAACAATCGTTTGTATACAGAGTAAAAAACACTGGTGATAAAACAGTACCCTGGGGTGCGCCAGTTGAAATGACTCTGGAAGACGAAACAAAGCTTTGATATTGAACAGACTGTGTCCTCTGTGTAAGAAAATCAATTATCCAAAGAATGAGCCTGTTACACACATTTAT
>JADBJO010008006.1:44200-51700 GCA_016801955.1 Conus betulinus
ATCACCCCCATTTTGTCTCTCTCTCTCTCTCTCTCTCTCTCTCTCTCTCTCTCTCTCTCTCTCTCTCTCTCTCTCTCTCTCTCTCTCTCTCTCTCTCTCTCTCTCTCTCTTTGCTCCTACCCCCTCATCCACATTTTCTGTCTGTCTGAACCCCTCATTCTCTTTTCACTAGAAGACTATTTATCTTCGTATAGTACAGTTTAAATGTTTTGCTTAAAACTGAAAATGCATCCCACTGTTTGTTTGTTGGTTGGTTGGTTGGTTTTTGCTCTTCATGAGACTTTATTACATTGACGCTCACTTGTTTTGCAGTATTTCACACTCACACATGAGACTTTATTACACACACGCTCACTTGTTTTGCAGTATGTCACACACACACACACACACACACACACACACACACACACACACACACACACACACACACACACACACACACACACACACACACACACACACACACACACACACACACACACACACACACGGACGCGCACGTGCACGCGCTTATTGACACATACCGTACTGCTCTGTCATGTACTATTTTTAAGACATGAAATCACGACTTTCAAAAGTCTCTGTAGAAGTACCAATAACATTATGATGGTAGCATGATTCAGGAGAATCAGATTAAGATGTTTAGAATAAACTTATCACTGGTCTGATATGAGTGGAAATTAGCTTGTGCATTCATTTGTGTATTTCTATTTTCTCCCTGAAAACAATATCGGTAGGTTTTACTGTTTTGTTTTTTATACTGATTCACAACATAGTTTGCTATTATCAGGGCAAAGTCATAAAGTTTGCGTTAAGTATGATGATTTTGCCTATGTGTGTGGGGGGGTGGGTGCGTGCGTGTGTGTATGTGTGTGCACACGCGCTATATTGTACATATTCAATGTTGCAAAATTTGGCGAAAATCGGTTCTTCCAGCTAAGACCTAAAAGATCTGCTGCGCTTACTGTACCAACGACAATTCGCTTAGAGTGCCAACGACAATTCGCTTACAAAACCAACGACAATTCGCTTAGAGAAACAACGACAATTCGCTTAGAGTACCAACGACAATTCGCTTGCAGTATCAACAATTCGCTTACAGAACCAACGACAATTCGCTTACAGTACCAACGATAATTCGCTTACAGTACCAATGACAATTCGCAATGCCATTCTTTCAATTAAAGCGTAATTTACACAAATTGCTAATTATTATTCGTATTTCTTTTTTTTTTTTTTTCTAATCAATGGTAGTGTCTTTGGCTCTATTTAACCATTTCCCATTTGGGTCCATTTGTTTGAAACAGAAACTCTTTTTTTTTTCCAAATAACTGAAATACCAATACAAACATCAGGAGTTCGACAAAAAGTTTGAAATTATTTAGGTTTTTAATATATTTTTAGCATTTAAAAAAGAACAGAGATTGCTCCAGTCTTAAGTCGTCTAATTTTTTTTTTTTTCTCTTTAATTAACATGTTATATGCTCCTGTTCGTTGTCTTCATTGGCAGGAGAATGATGAATTTGGAGCTAGGAGCATGCCGTAAGCAACTTCATCCCTGTTTAAGTTTGCTTTCATAATATGCAATGGAAACAACCTGACCGGTCTAAGGTGTGAAAGGCAGCTTGTATTCACGTTACAGTTGTCATTGCTTAACGACTTTCTGTCTGGTTGATCAGCTGACCAATAGCAATTACTTCCCTTCTCTTTCACTACTTTTAAGTTAAGATGCATGTGCATATTCCCTGTGTGTATGCGTTTGTTGAAAATAAAGGTTCTGTCAGCAATTCAATTCTGTGTTGCTGTGTGGTGCGCGCGCGTGCGCGTGTGTGTGTGTGTGTGTGTGTGTGTGTGTGTGTGTGTGTGTGTGTGTGTGTGTGTGTGTGTGTGTGTGTGTGTGTGTGTGTTTCGGAATGAAAAAAAAAATTGTACATGCTTAAGTACTTCTGTTTGGCAATTTAACTAATCGTTTGTTGTTATGAGAGTACCATATCCTTGGCTAGAGACCAAGTTCAAGGCGTTTTACAACCCACGCTCTCAATTGAACCACTTGCTGCCAACCTCGTAGAGCAGGCTGAAGCTGCCTGACGGCACTAATCATTCAATCAGTTCCTGTGTAAGTAAATGGAATATCAGTCAGTTCCATTTTTCACTGAGCATGGATGTTGTGTTATCTGACTTCTGCTTTAACTGACTTCCTCTTCCGAAAATTTGTGAGGGGATTTTGCGTGCGCTCAAGATGTCATCTCTTAGTTCACACACGGAACCACACTATGTCGTTTCATTCGATGGAATTTTTGAGGAAATGATGTCAGAACCAAGGGAAGGATCCTTCGAACTGGCCTGGTATAGACTGGAACCCGCGGTCACAAATCCAGCGCCTATCAACTGAGCTATATCGCCCCCCCCCTCTCCCCTTGGTCCATGTTGTTAATCTACTTTGCTAATTCGAAGAGAACACTTTTGACTGCATTTAGTCGGAGGTAAAAAAAAAAAAAAAAAAAAAAAAAAAACAAAAAAAACGTTCAGAAACAGTAACTGTAGGAGGTATGATCGATTGGTGGATATACCCAGTCCAATATCTTTGACATGTTTATACAGAGGCAGTCCTACATTTCTGCCTCTTTGATTAAACCACGTCAAAGTAAAGAACATTCTCGGTAAAATTTTGGGTTATGCGGCATTAGAAAAAAAAAAAAAAAACAAACCTATATCTTCAAAGGATCAGTCTTGACAAAATAAGCGGTTTTTAGTGTTGCGACTAGTCCTTACACTGGGAAGCGTTTTTTTTTTTTTTTTTTTTTTTAAACCAAAAATTAATCAGTACTCTGCCTCAGTGTTGACTTGCTTTGTTGACGTGCAAGGTCGTTGATAAGCCTGAAGTAGAAAAAAAAATCAACTTGAGAGGATCTAAATCTGAAAGTGTTGCACATATTTAACCTCTGTGTGAGTCGTTGTGCCTATCCCACTACAATTGGTCTATTCCCATCACGCATTTAGCCCCAGCTTTTCTCTAAAGAAATCCAGTAGTTTCACCGTCTGTTCGAACTACTATTTTTTTTTTTATCCCTATTTTACAGTAACTCTGTACTACCCACGGATTGTAATGCTTTATCATCATGTCACCAGTTTTGATTCATTTCAGATCCATATGTTTTTGAACCATAGTAACTGACATTCCTGTACAGAGAATGAAATAGACATGGCAATATCGGATCCCCTGGACAGCGGTACCCTGTCACTCGTGTCCAAGTCAATATTTGTCCGTTCATTGGCACACACGTCTCCATGGGGGGGGGGGGGGGGGGGGGGGGGGGGGGGGGGGGGGGGGGGGGGAGTGTAATCATCCTTGCATATCTTAAATGTATGCTATCACATCTAATACTGAATGTTTCAAGTTCTGTTGATCGAGTCAAAGGCTTTTTCAAAGTTAATGCTTTTCAATGATTCATTTGTAGGGCTGAAGTAACATTGGTTTATATGATAATCTTGTATCATTTCTTACGTATACTACAATACAAATTGTGAATGAATTAATCCAGACAATTCCCTTTCTCACCTGCAATGCATTACCAATCTTATTTACATTCAGCAACAATATTGACTCACAGTGTGTCTCTCTCTTTTTAAGCAGGCTACCATCGTCCCTTTCGGTGTACAAGCCATGTTTCTTGTTATGAACCCATTATTTCTGTATATAACTACTAGGTGTCCTTGATGCTTCATATAAAAACAACTGCTACTGTAAATGATATTTTTCTTAAAAGCTTCCACGGGAAATATATAAATCCGTCTCTAAACGTCACATTGTTTGTGTTTAATTTTTACACCCGTTTCCGTTTTCAGTCTGTTGACTCTTGTACACGTGAAAACGGAAACGGTGTAAAAATTAAACACAGAATTTCTTGGAAATGAAAAAAAGGAAGAGTCCATTTGTCATTACATGTGGTTGCAAACACCCAGAATAAAAAACGTCTGCACCGGTCGACCAGCCAAAAGCTTGCGTCGCATACAAGTACTGACAGTCGCCGGTGCTGTTGGCCTTATTGAATAAATATTGAATAAGGGGAAGAAGAACTCGGGAAAAGAGAGTTCTTGGTATGAGTTGCCTCTCTTAGTACGCCGATTACGCGGAGTCTCTCTCTCTCTCTCTCTCTCTCTCTCTCTCTCTCTCTCTCTCTCTCTCTCTCACACACACACACACACACACACACACACACACACACACACACACACACACACACACACACACACACACACACACACACACACATGAACGCACGCACACACACAATTGTACACATCGCTCTCACACATGTACTCTCTCTCTCTCTCTCTCTCTCTCTCTCTCTCTCTCACTCACACACACACACACACACACACACACACACACACACACACACACACACACACACACACACACACACACACACACACACACACACACGTCCTTTGTATCAGTCGGCAGTGCTGTTGGCCAAGACTGCGATCAACAAAATAAGGGGAAGAAACTCGGAAAAAAAGAGTTCTTGGTATGAGTTGCCTCTCTTACACGGTCTCTCCTCTCTCTCTCTCTCTCCCTCTCTCTCTAATATGGGGGATGGAAAAGCTACTCAGTACTGTGAAAAGATCCACTTGTTTGCCCTTAAGAAATTTTTGTCTGTTGATATGCGAACACCAAATGATCTTGTGTATAATGAATTAGGCAGATTCCCATAACTATTAACTCTATTGTTCGATGTATTTCCTACTGGTTAAAGTTAGTACAGATGGATGAACACAGGCTACCAAAGAAAGCGTATTTAATGCTGCTGCATTTAGACCAGAAAGGCAAAAGGAACTGGGTAACAAATGTAAGATTATATCTGTTTCAGAATGGTTTTGGGTATGTATGGTTAAAAACCAAGGTGTTGGAGATGCAAATGAATTTTTTAGTTTGTTTAAGCAGCGGCTTATCGATTGTAGATGGCAAAACTGGCAAGACCATGTGGAAAATAGTGAGCGGTATTCAATGTATAGAAGATTTTGCGATTACATGCACTGTATTCCAAAATATTTACAATTAGATATGGGAGAGACACTTAAAACATATAATGTCATTGTTTTCGTTTTGGTGCATCAGACCTTGCTGTTCATTACTATAGATACAGGAATCCTACACCTAATGATCTATTGTGTCCATTTTGTAAGGATACCGAAGAAAACGAAGTTCATTTTGTCTTATGCTGTCCATTATACGATAAATTAAGAAAAGAATGATCGCTCCAAAATATTACAGAATAGCAAATGCTTTTCATCTAAATCTATTGTTATCCTCCGTTAATGCAAAAACTGTGAAAAACCTCTGCATTTACCTGTACAAAGCTTTTAAAGCAAGAGAGTTTGCAATTTCCTAAATTGATTTATAAGTAAGAGTGTAGATAATGAAATGTATAGTGGTATTTATGTCTTGTTTCTTTCTGCCGAAACTTTGAAGCTCTTGTTTTCTGTAAACACACACCCTTTCTAAGGGGCTATTGAAATAAAATGTCATTGTCATTGTCTCATTGTCATTGTCTCTCTCTCTCTCTCTGTTCCTTAGCGAATTCCCATGGTTTCATCATGATAACTTGTTGTGCCAGTGATTTGTGTTCAGATACCCCTTCGAAAGACCTTATTGAATAAAAATCATCACCTCTCTCTCTCTCTCTCTCTCTCTCTCTCTCTCTCTCTCTCTCTCTCTCTCTCTCTCTCTCTCTCCATGAAAATTATTCCTATACTCTACACCACACTACTTGAGGGGGGTCCGTTTTGTCTTTGACATGGGTCAGTTGCTGGCGTAGGGAGCATCCATGTTGTTGGAAGGTCCTGGCTAGACGCTCTGAGACTCCTTTAATGTAAGGGATCCCCACTTTCACACTGTCCGTATCTGTAGAAGAAGGGTAGTAGCGAACTCGAGGGTTGTCCCACATCCACGCAGGGTATCCATTAGCGGAAAGTACAGTCTTGATGTTCCTCTTCTTTCAGCTCTTCTCCTCCTTAGTGGAACACAGCAGAGCGGCTCTGTGCATGAGGGTGTTGACAGCGGATCTCTTGTGACTTGATAGGGTGATAAGAGGAAATTGTTTTCAGAACGTATAAATAGAAGAAGAGAAAAATACGTTTTGATGGGTGATCAGAAAAGGAGGCGGCTTAGCTAGTTCATGGCGTTACGGTGCAAAATAGGTTTTATTTCGCTAATATATTATGATGATAGAAATGATAATACACTCCAGAGGTAAGGAAACTACCATGCATTAATGGTTGGAAGTCTGTTAATAAGTATTTAAACCATCTTTTGATGTGAATAATGAATATCTATGTGTTGATAAATAAGAGTGTGTGGATGTGTGTGTGTGTGTGTGTGTGTGTGTGTGTGTGTGTGTGTGTGTGTGTGTGTGTGTGTGTGTGTGTGTGTGTGTGCGCGCGAGCGCGAACGGGTGTGCATGTAGGAGAGAAAGAGAGCGACTGACAGACACACAGGTAGAGAGACAGACAGACAACAGACAGACAGACAGACAGATGGGGAGTCACAGAGACAGAGAGAGGTAGACATAGACACAGACACACAGACATATAGACAAAGGTAAAAACAATAACAAAGAGAGAGAGAGAGAGAGAGAGAGAGAGAGAGAGAGAGAGAGAGAGAGAGAGAGAGAGAGAGAGAGAGAGAGCAGGATACGGTGAACATATCAGTCAACCCATAGTGTGGTGCGTATATGTGATGCTAACGTCTATATCTGGTAGGATCGGGATAACCAAACATATAAAGGGGACAGAAAGTTAAGAAGAACAATCCTGGTACAGTCACAACTTTGTGCATTTTTCACAAATATTTTTCTGCAGTCCACTTGCTACATTTATTGTTGGTTCATTTTCTGTTCTTATAATACGCCTCAGTTGTTACTTTTTTGATGAGCACGCAACACTTTCTGAAAACGGAGCTCTTGTGCTTTGCGCCGTTTCTCAAGTAGTATGTTTAAAGTGTAGAGGAAGGGGTTGAGAGCTGAGTTGAGTGGCAACACAAAAATGGCCATTCCGACGTTGATCTCCCCTGAAATGACGACACCACTGTCAGCCAGGACCCCACACAGACCAACAGGAAACCAGCACAGAAAGTCTGACATCGCCACTGATAGGAGACGTCTGGCCAAATTTGCTTCCCTGGACTGTGCAAACTTAGTGCCCACGTCTTGATTGTCTGTTAACTTTCTAGATATAGTGTTGCCCCTCACTGACCAGTAAATAAGAAGCTGACCAACACCAATTATCAAAAACAGGATCAGGTTGCAAATAATCATAATACTGAAGGAGTAAATGCGACCAGAAAATTCAGCTCTGGTGACAGGCAGGGGAATGCAAATGCCTGTCTGGTGGAAGAACTCCCAGTCTGAAGTTACTGGAAGCAAGGGCACCATAGCCAGCATGAATCCCAAGGCCCAGATGATGAAGCAGGCCGTTTGAGATGATCTGGATCCAAAC
>JADBJO010008006.1:55892-73392 GCA_016801955.1 Conus betulinus
ACGCGAGGAGGAGACAGAGAGGAAGGGATGACGAGAGAGGATGAGAGAAATTGTTCAATTCATCTAGTAAAGCGTTTTCAACGAGGAGAGGAAAAAAAAAAATTCTGTAGTGCGCCTTTTGGTTGACTGGAGGGATTGCGTGGGTGTATGGAGTAAATGCTGTCATGAATACGTGTGTGCAAGAGTGACAGTGTGACAATTGAGAGAAAAGAGATCATTTGATTGTACGGCGTCGTCCTGTTGGTAGTGGCCCGGGTGCGTACTGCTTGGGAGCGCTGCGCGCATTATTTTAACTTAGCTAGAAAATTTTATAATCACTTATTCAACGCCAGCCGGGGGAGTCGCATGGTCTGTTTGATTACGGCGATTGAAGACCGATGCAAGGCTGATGCATCTTTGAGGTCATTGATGTTTAACTAGAGAGAAGTGAAATCTTTGGGGAAAAAATTAAGAAAACATTTGTATTCCAAAGAAAAGAAAAGCATAAGAACCGGTGTGGTTACACCTGTAACATTTTTTTTAAAGAATGGGGAAAAGAGAGGAAAAGTAATATGTGAAGTAAAAACTTATAAAAACAAAAAAGGTTACTGTTTACATCTTCATGTTTAAGCGAGTCTCCTTAGTTATTGTAGAACTGCACGTGGTTCCGAGTGTGTTGACAGGTTGCCTGTCTCACGCCGGGCCACGGGTGGCGGTGATTGAAGATGGTGGAGGTGCCGGACCTGACCTCAACCTGGGATTGGTGGCGGACCTCGCCTGCAGTACCCTTCCTCACGGAGGAGGATTCCAGCCAGGCAGCGGCCATTTGGGCCGGAGAGGGCTGCTTTGGAATTATTTATGGGGGACTGAGAAACTTCGTAAGAAGATGTCGAGGGGAATCGAGACCTCATAATAATCTGACAAATTGAGAGAGGAATGGATACCTCTTGAATCGGTATCAGAAGACAATAATCCATGTGGATGAAGAATGACTCTGGCGCATTCCCCATGTGGATGAAGAATGACTCTGGCACATTCCCCCATGATGTTATGACTCTACTTTATAATCTCAACTGTTGTGAATCGTGATTTGATTGATCTGTGCTGAGGTTATAAGACAATGGTATATAGTATAAATACGGTGATGATGGATAGTGACATAACCCCCATGTTTTATGAATGTTTCAGTTGAAGGGAAAACAATTCCTGGCGTTACCTCCTTAGTGGAGAGGAGTGTGTTGTGTTTGTATTTATTCGGTGTTACCTCCTTGGTGGAGATGATGAGTGTGTTTGTCTTTATTTTGCGTTGCCTTTCCATTGGAGAGGAGGTGTGGATAAGTTAATTTGAGAATTGTATGTATTAATCATATTTGTTCTCCCGTAGGAGGAGGGGAAAGAAGGAAAACCAACTTTTCGGTGTTGTGCATTTATTTGACGCGCCTCGGGTGAAAGGAGAAAGGAGTGATTGCGCGCGTTTGCAGAGTTTGCTTTGGAGGTGGTGCGTGCGTGTGTGGCACGACTCGGAAAGCAGGACAGGCACTCAATGGACAAACATGTTTATCACAGTTCTTAACAGCATTCTCTCCACCACTACCATGTATACCAGCCACTATCACAACCGCCCCCACCATTCATAAACACATGTGCCTTTGGACCGTGCACATGTCAACCACCTCATTCTCTTCATCCGCCCATGTCTGTATAACCACAGGCGGCAAAGGCCCATGATTACCAAGCTGAGGTCCCCATGGATTTGGGATGTACCCCAGAATGTGTTTCTTTGATGTTCAGTTCTTCAGGATAGTGTATGATCCTGTGGCTTCAGTCTTGCTTGCCTTGACGATGCTTTAGGTTTCTTATCACATCAGATCGGCCTTGTTGTAACTCAGCTCTTTTCGTTGCCTTGCTTGCCAGTGTGTATGCTCTCTCATTTCCTTTGACACTCATATGTCCTGGACAGTACATCCACATGCGTCTTTTCTGTGGGAGGCTGCGGATAACTTCCAGTAGGCCATTTTATTCCACTATTTCCTTTCTGAAACCTGTTCATAGAGTCATTCACTCTCAGAGCTTGTTGAGCTTAGAGATGACCTGTGGATGATAGCCAGTGGGATGTCGGTATTACTTCTTCTACCTCCATGCATCATTTACTTCTGGGCTCTTGGATTGTTTTGTTTGGCTCTGGATCCCCAGTACAACTTACCCACCTGCATCGGACTTTTCTGCTAACGTTTTGCTCTGTGGTCCTTATTGGCAGTGTCTTGCAAGCCTGGAACAATGACAATTTGGTAAAGGTGTCCAAAATAGTCGGGGACACTTTCACATTACTTAGTTTCTTTGAGTTGTGATAAACAGCTCACAAGCTATATTATCTACTGCCAGTTGCAAACATAATTGTCCACGTCCAAAATGAGTCTTTTATTTTCTTGAATGCCACATGCAGATGAGATTGGAGGTGTTCAGTTGCTCTAAAATATGCCTTCACCTGCTCCCAACTTGTGTCTAATCTGCAGTGACAGAAATTGTGTGGTACAGTCAATACAGCTGGCCTTGTTAAATGCTGATAGCTGCCATTGCTTTTATGGCAGGACACGACATTTATGCATTTAAGCGTAATATTCTTAACATGTTTTCTGAAGATCAGCATACCAAAGCCTATACCCAAGAAGGTTTTCACTTGATTTGATTTGCATGCAGTTGAAGGAAACTGGTGAGAGGATACGTTCCTGATGTCTTGTTGTTGAGAGTGCAAACAAATGTGTGGGATTTTGTGGGGTTGATGGATAATTCAGTTTCTTCATGGCACTGACTTTTGCTGTTAAATCTCAGATGGAAAGGTTTTGATTTTATCCTGAGCATTCTTTGACTTTTGTTGATCAGACTGTCGTCTACTAGACTCCACACACCGTTTTTACTGAGGTTTGCAAGACAAACTTAAACAAAATAGTCTACTAAACGGGGAGGAGAGGTGAGTCTTGAAATAATTCCATAAAGATTTTGTGATTCACACGTCAAGTCTCCAGATCGTACGATGACGGTTCGCTCTTGCAGGTATGCTGTGATCCTGAAATTGTCTTGCTGACTCTCTCTCTCTCTCTCTCTCTCTCTCTCTCTCTCTCTCTCTCTCTCTCTCTCTCTCTCTCTGTCTGTGTGTCTGTGTGTGTGTGTGTGTGTGTGTGTGTGTGTGTGTGTGTGTGTGTGTGTGTGTGTGTGTGTAAATAATAATAACAAGAAGTTTAATTTATTCTTCTCAAGGCCATCTGACCATATGAACTGGAGAGGCAATTCATGATATGAAGTAACGTGAGACATCTCTTTCTATTCATGATATCATAGTGGTTCTCTTGATTTTAAACATTCTGTTATATAGAGAGATACTTTGCACACCAACATTCATTTAAGCCTTAATATAAAAATGTGTGTGTGTGTGTGTGTGTGTGTGTGTGTGTGTGTGTGTGTGTGTGTGTGCGCGCGCGCGCGCGCGCGCGTGCTACACGAATCTGTTAACTTTGAGTGTGTGTCAGATGTAAAAAAAAAAAGTCTCTGACAGAAAAAAAAAAAAACCGTTGCAGTACTGTTGGCTGAGCCTCAGAGGTGTTTGTTTTGTTTGTTTGTTTTAAGATATCGTGTCATGCGAATGGGAAAAGTGTTATGTGAATGGAGAAGTTTCATGTCAAAGAAAAGAGAGTGTTAAGAGATTTTGTAAGTTTTGCGATTGTGGAATGGAACCTACGGTTTTTGATGCTTTTTTGTATTCATGGAGTGCAACCACAAGTGATGTGGAAGAGTGGGACGCTGAGTGGATTGTGAAGTGTGTTCACCCAATGTGAGGAAGGGTGGAAGATTATTGTTACTTCAGGAGCTCTGGACACGGACATAGGATGATGTCCAATCGTAACCCTCGTGGGTTTTAATATAGTTAGGACTAGGATTGTCCTTTGCAACCCTGGGTTGGGTGTGCTACATGGTTGGACTAGTTTGTCCGATGCAACCCTGGTTTGGGTGTGCTTAACCCTTGGGTGGGTGTAAGATGCCTGGCGTGGCAAGTTTCACTCAAGTATAGAGTGTAGATGTAGACTGGAAGTCTACAAGGGTAGGCTTGTCGCTTATTCCCTAGAAGGTGAGTACCAGTTGGGGTTGTAAACTGGTTAAAGCAATTACATTAAAGGTGTAATTATAATGATAACAGAAGTTTGATGATTATAAAGATTTGAGGATATTGCGCTATTTGGGGAAAAGAGAAAGATGAACGTTGAACGCGAAAAGAAAAGAAGAATTGAAAAAAAATAAATAAATGAAATATTGTTGTATAAAGATTTCTTTTTGTACCCCAACTGTAGGTAGGAATAAGTTGGCGGAACAAGACTCGTGTGAGTATTCTATTTTGATTTTGGAGTGAATGTAAAAGGAGTTAAAAAGGAGCTATGAATAATAAAAAGAGAAAAGAGAAAAAATAAATAAAATTCATTTTAGAGGTTAACCCTGGACCTAGGGTTTCGTTACAGAATCCCTCAGCGTCCAGTGGTGTTCCCGACTAAGTGTACCAGTCTAGTGAGGATCCAGACTGTGGTGGTCCAGAGGTGGTACAGCCCAGTGCACGAAAGCTCTCAACAAGTCAAGAAGATGACTTGTTTACTGCAATTATTTAATATAATGAACTGAGAGTGTAATACTTGTGTGTGTGTTTGATTCTTGATCAAACTTTAAATATTGTATCATTGTTTATATGTGTGGAAAAATATCTTGGGAAGAGAAGAAATAATGTTGGAAAACGTACTGAAGTGAAAAAGATTTAAGACCCTTTTCTTTATTATTGAGTAAAGGGAGCGTTTTATAGAAAACTTAATTTTGTGGTGATAGTGCTCCTTTGGGTGAATGGAGTGATTGTGCATTGCGTACGAAGTAAGCATACTGTGTTTGTGAGTGCAAGTGTGGATGTGCACAAACTTGGGTGTGTGACATATGGTTTTATGACAGAATCCAAAGACAGACTTTTTTTCTGTTTGAAGCGGAAGTGGCATGCAGAAATAGACGTCAACAGTACACATAGACATTTCTTTTCTTTTAGAAGCTTTTCTCAGGCAGAAAAAAGTACCTTATCTTAGTTAGAAATACATAACACAGAGACAGCTTCATCGGACTCAGATTTGGGGTTAGTGGTCTGAGAAATGACATGATCTGCCCATCTTGTAGAAGTGAATGCCAAACCAATGAACTTTTGTGTGTGTGCTGCGTATGCTGACAAACGTAAGGACTATGGAGTGTTAAGTTCTTATTCATATCACCCACACACCACAAGTGTTGCTTTGTTGATGTCAAATGATAATGAAAGTGTGTCTTTAAAAAAAAATGTAGCTGAATACATGACTGAGGTCATGTATTAACCAAAAGATCATTTCATAATGCACCCGGTAATTCCGGATGATCCAACGAGTATGCGTGCAGAGGGTGGGAAGGAAGGGGAAGGGAGGGGCGAATGGGAGCGGCAAAGAGAAGGGAGAGAAAGAGTGAAGGGGACGGGTTGAGAGAGAAAGAACGGTGGAAACGTGTGTCGTGTGTGTGTGTGTGTGTGTGTGTGTGTGTGTGTGTGTGTGTGCGTGTGTGTGGCGTGCGTGCGTGCGTGCGTGTGTGTGTGTGTGTGTGTGCGTGCGTGAGTGTGTGCGTGCGTGCAAGCGTGCGTGCGTTCGTGCGTGTGTGTGTGTGTGTGTGTGTGTGTGTGTGTGTGTGTGTGTGTGATTTTTAGCATTTGGTATCGGTGCATACGATTGTTCTCCCCCTTGTCTATAAGGCTCAAGTGCTGAATGGACAACAACAATGTCAGTGTGTCAGTGTTTTGTTCTGTACAGCTATCCTGCTTCATGTAAAGTATTAAACTAACTCCAGTTACTTCAGGAGATTCTGGCTTTCTACGCACTCACTGTTGCAAAATACATCTATTTTAGATAAGTTCATCTTCCCATGTGTGGTGCTTGCATGTATTACTCTGTGATTTCTTCATTTGGCATCATGCTCATTCCTGCATTCATTAGGATCTTTGTCCTTTGGCTGATTGGTTTTTGCCTTTGAGAACTGCGGGCGAAGAAAGAAATCAAACCAATCTTGAAATCGACTAGATAAGAATTCAAGGATGGTCTGCTGCAATTGAAACACCTATGTAACAAAACACAATGTGGCTGTGTATGAGAAAATGGATGAGGTATCGATGGGGAGGTGTGGTGAATAGTAACGGAGTTGTGACACAAGGACTCTTTGAAACGTAACAGCAAGAACCTGTCTGTGTCCACAGTCTATCGTGTCTTCCTTGCAGACAGGATGTTCACAGAAGTCTTCGTCACGTCGATCAGAACAATCCTGTCGGAAATCGCACACCATGTTGTAAGGCACGAATTCCCAGATCTAGCACAATAGAAGTACGGCTGTGCCATTCCCTGGGACATGCTGCAAGTCGCTCTGTACCATGTCTCTGTGTTCTCGAGTTCCATGCACAGACTTCCACATCGCAGGCCAGTAATTCCTGTGTCAGGTGCTTCATGGAACACATTTTTAGATGGACACTTGACGTGGTCGTGCTGTTCGGGACAGGAAGCGCGACAGCTGCGTTGACATAGTGATGATCTAAAAGGGAATGGACTTCACATACGAAACGATAGGTGGCATTACCATGTGCCTTGAAGTCTTTAGCTCTCCAATGAATAAAATGAAGTCTGTCGTATCTACTGTTAGAAGTGTCTATGGGCAGAAAAAGAACCACAGCACCACTCTGCCAGCGAAAGGTGTACCTGTACCTGCAAGAGAAGCCATGGAACTGAGACGGAAATATGAACACAGGCATGCAACCAAGTGATAGTTAAATACAGTGTAGCCTCCCCACTCCCACCCTCTCTCTATCTGTCTCTCTCGGTGTCTCCGTCTCTGTCTGTCCATCCGTCTGTCTGGCTCTCTGTCTCTGTTTCTCTCTCTCTCTCTCTGTCTCTGTCTCTGTCTGTCTGTCTGTCTGTCTGTCTCTCTCTCTCTCTCTCTCTCTCTCTCTCTCTCTCTCTCTCTCCCTCCCTCCCTCCCTCCCTGCTCATGTTGCTATGATTTATTTTGTTGTTCACAGACACTCTACGTGAAATACAGCTGTAAATAGCACCGCAACAGTGTTCGCTTAGACTACGAGCTACTTACTTTGACCTTTCCAATTCTGATGTCACATATTTGGATGAAGTTGAGCGTTTCAGCACCTGGTGTAAAGAAAATTATCTTGAGCTTAACGTAAAAAAAAAAAAACCAAACCCAAAGAGATGATCATAGATTTTAGGAAAGCGAAAAATTATGTGCCTGATCTGTATATTGATGGAGAAAAAGTCGAATGGGTAGAGGAATACAAAAATCTGGGCACAACGTTAGACAATATGCTCACTTCCAATACACACACCAGGTCCGCATACAAAAAAAAAAATCCAAACCAGAATGTATTTCCTACGCAAATTGAGGAATCTGCATGTCCAGCCAAAAAATCTTAAAACATTTTACAGGAGTTTTATTGAGTCTGTCTTGACTTCATGCATTTGCTGGAATGGAAATCTTAACTTGAAAAACAGCAAACCTTGGATAGCGTTGTGAACATCTGTGGTAAGATTGTTGGTGAGAGACAGGAGAGTATGAGTGAGTTGTATGAAAGGCGTGCGGCGAACAAGGCTCGTGCGATTGTTAGTGACAGTGGGCATACGCTTGAGTGACAGTTTGAGCTCCTTCCATCAGGCAGACGATTTTGTGTCCCCCAGAGCTAAGCTGATGCGCACAAAAAAGAGCTTTGTGTTCAAATCCATTGTGCTTTTTAAACAAGCACAGCGTGTAAGAAGAGGCGGTGGATCACCTGTGACATAAGCATGTGCGCGGATGTGTATGTCTGTCAGCAAGCGGGAAAGTATAGATGCTGGAGTGTGTGTGTGTGTGTGTGTGTGTGTGTGTGTGTGTGTGTGTGTGTGTGATGTGTGCATGTCCTGGAACAGTGAGGAATAGAAATGTCTGGAACATGTCTTAATGATTTTAATGATAAATCACCTCTCTCTCTCTCTCTCTCTCTCTCTCTCTCTCTCTCTCTCTCTCTCTCTCTCTCTCTCTCTCTCTCTCACACACACACACACACACACACACACACACACACACACAGTGCACACATGCATGTATATATAATTATGAGTGGCTGAGTCCATGCTTTATTTGCACTACCAAAAAGGAGAAAGATTGAAATTCCCATTTTGGTGATACACGCATGTTTTATTGTTTGAAAGTAATTTTAATTTTCAGCGTCACGTTTGTAACTATAAAAATATGTATGCCTTAACTTTTAGGGCAGCGGTCACGAATGTAATTTCTCTTTTAACGAGAGATAATACAGTTTTCTGAATCTGAATCTGAATGTGGCTTTCTTTCATCCCTCCTTTTATTAGTGATTCAAAGGTCATTTTGCATACTTCCATAGAAACGGCGATCATATGACAGATTAGATCCGTATTTGAAAATTAAGGACAATCGAAAATAGTCAACATGATTCTTTCGAATAGTTCACATCTTTTATTCAATTAAAAGAAATCCCATTGCTTACGATTGAAAGTTCTCATTTAGACAAGCTGGAGACAGTTTTCAAATATTCAGTATGTTCTCACTGTTGCAATCGACCTTTGCTGTATGTATGTATGTATGTGTGTCTGTCTGTCTGTCTGTATGAACATATGCATGTATGTATGTATGCATGCATGCATGCGCGTGCTTGTGTGTGTGTGTGTGTGTGTGCGTGCGTGCGTGCGTGCGTGCGTGCGCGCGCGCGCGCGCGCGCGCGCGTGTGTGTGTGTGTGTGTGTGTGTGTGTGTGTGTGTGTGTGTGTGTGTGTGTGTGTGTGCATTTCGATTTATTGATGGTTTACGATAAATCAGCTTTTCTGCAGTTTCAATTGTAATCATATGGAAGTTAAAATTTGAGTTATAAATTTGTGCTCCAGGATTTAGCTTGAAGAACATCTCCAGATGTGAATTACTTCGCCACAAAACTCAGTTGCACCTATTTTATTGAAGAGTACTCAGATAAGTTTTATTGAGGTTTTCTTTGCTCTAAATTTATGAAATCACACCATTAATGCAGCTAAACATTTTTGCTTTTTATTGGCCCTTTATCTATCTATCTATCTATCTATCTATCTATCTATCTATCTATCTATCTATCTCTATCTATCTGTTTGTCGATTTGTCTGTCAATCTGTCTATGTATCAATCTACCTCTCTATCTATCTATTTGTCTATCTATTATCTCTATCGATGTATCTAACTATTGATCTATCCATCTGTCTATCTACTATATATCTATCTTTCTATGTTTATTCATTATAGTTACCACAACATCATTCAACTTCATTTGAAATGCAAATTCAGCCTTTGTTTACCTACAAAACTGTCACTTCCTAAACTAGAATACTTGGAAGTAGTGTATGATCGTTTTTTTTTTTTGAGGATTCATGAGCTGGATATCGTGCCTGGTGACCCCACTTGCACTTTGTGTGTTGTGTGTGTGTGTGTGTGTGTGTGTGTGTGTGTGTGTGTGTGTGTGTGTGTGTGAGTACTACGTGCATTCGTGCGCGCGCGCGCGCGCGTGTGTGTGTGTGTGTGTGTAAGAACTTGCGTGCGTTCGTGCGTGCGGTGGGCGCGCGCGCGCGTGTGTGTGTGTATGTATGTAAGTGCTTGCGTGCGTGCGTGCGTGCATGTGTGTGTGCATCTTTGGGATAAAGACAAAACAGAATCATTATCGATGACGGACGTGGGAGTGTGTGTGTGTGTGTGTGTGTGTGTGTGTGTGTGTGTGTGTGTGTGTGTGTGTGTGTGTGTGTGTGTGTGTGTGTGTGTGTGTGTGTGTGTGTGTGTGTGTGTGTGTGTGTGTGTGTGTGTGTGTGTGTGTGTGTGTGTGTGTGTGTGTGTGTGTGTGTGTGTGTGTGTGTGTGTGTGTGTGTGTGTGTGTGTGTGTGTGTGTGTGTGTGTGTGTGTGTGTGTGTGGTGGGGGGTGGGGTGGGGGATAAGCCACTAACGACTGCAGGAAACAAGTGTGTCAATGAATAATCACGTTTCTGCATAGCAGTAATGTGTTTGAGAGTAACGACCAACAAAGACAAGTCTGGAACGGATAAGGGTTTAGGAGATTGTTTGTCCAACTCAAGAGTACTGTAAAGTGCTGACAGCATAAGAAACAAAAGAGCAAGCATGGTCCTGAACCAGAACTTACATCAACCATTTTACCAAGAATATGACCGTGACAGGATCAGCCATGGCACAGGCCTTAACCTGACCCGTAAAATAAGAAGTAGAAACCTCCGCCATGGGGAGAGCAAAGACCTCAATCTAACCACCCAAAGATCAGCACTTCTGGGTCTCACCAGTGAACTGGAGAGAGAGAGAGAGAGAGAGAGAGAGAGAGAGAGAGAGAGAGAGAGAGAGAGAGAGAGAGAGAGAGAGAGAGAGAGAGAGAGATTCATGACAACATAAAATTTTAAGCTGGACTCGACAAAGGTCATGGGTAAACTGAATATAATCCTTGCAGGAAACCGTTATGAATCTGTTGACTCCTACAAATTTCATTTCAGAAAATAGGAGGCATCAGAATCGCTTGAGGCATATGAGCACACAGAGGCTAGCTAAAATAAGCATTGTCGATACTTTTGAATGAAGGTTGCTCAAGGACCAAGTAGTCTTTGACGTAAGAGAAGAGGGGCTGAGAACAAAGTCATTGAAGATAAAAGCTGGCACTAGATAAATGTAGATAAATGTCATAGTATTGAAGGAGCGTTTGGGAGCTCCAAGCATCGACTGCAGTCAGTGTCGCCTGAGAGTGACTTTTACATAAATGCAGCATTTGCTTATTTAAAAAGAAAGTGGGACCAACATGAACATGCTCTCTCTCTAAAACTTTACAGATTCAACTGGCAGAACAAGGAAGTGTGCCAGATGTGAAAATCCCGCTTCCATAGTAGGCAAAGACTGTCCACAAAAGATGCTCAATGCAGAAAACGCACGCAACAAGAAAGGCAACTATGCACTTATGTGTAGAACCAAGAATGCTGATGCTGAACATCTAGAAGAGCAGGATGGCAGCTTACTTGGGCAGTGACTGTATAACCATCGCTGTGTTGGACAGTAAACTGACTTGCAGATGGTCAGGTGGCTAGCACTACACGCAGTCCTACTGTAAATTCCACAGTGAACACTGGTGCAGACGTCACCTTTTTACCTATGAGCTCCTCAAGCAAAACGCACCATTGATCACGAAGACTGAGAAGCAGTCAATTGGAGCAGGCCAAAGAACTAAAAAAAGGGTTGTTTGGAGAATCTGTACAGTACAGGAAGCATCATCTGACCAAGATCTGTGTTGTGGAAGACTTGAAAAAAAAAAAAAAAAACTTCTGGGAAGACTGGCTATTAAGCCCAATCCAGAGAGCCAATATTGTCACTGATGAGAATCATCTCTGCAGACATGAGTTCCCAGAACAATTCACAGGCATGGGGAAAATGAAGAATATTTACAATATAAAATTACAAGAAAATGCTTGCCCAATTATCATCACCGATCCCCTCAGACTTCCACTTTCAATTCAATGAAAGAAAAAAGTGAAGGAAAGACTAAAACGTTTTAGAGGAACAAGACATCATCCATCCAGTAGTGACTCAGATACACTGGTGTGCATCAATTGTGGCTGTTCCAGAACCCAGTGGAAAAAGTCGGATTATGCATCCACTTCACCAAACTGAATGCAAGCATACGCGAGGATAATTTTTCCACTTCCCATAACAGATCAATTACCTGCCGAACTACGGGGTGCCACAGCATTTACAACACTGAACCACTATAGCGGATTTCATCACAGATCAAGAACTGATAACTTTTTATCATTAATCTTGGAAGATACTGTTATAAAAAGTCTGCCATTTGGCATCAGCTCAGGACTGTAAACGTTCCATCGAGAGATGACTCGCATCCTACAACGGATACCTAGGGTCATCTGAAACATCGACGATGTTCCAATCCATGGAAAAGATCAGCAAGAGGATGACTGCCGACTGAGAACGAAATAAGCTGGTGTTACACTTAATGAAAAATACATTTTCCTAGCTGACTCATTCAACTTCCTTGGCCACGTAATGCTACGTGAGGGAATTCAGATGGATCCAGAAAAAGTCGTAACTATGTCCAATTTTTCGTGATCCACAAAATACCTCCGAACTGCAACGTCTTCTAAGAATCGGAACCACGAAGAAAATTTCGCACCTAAAATGACCTACACCACAAAATCGTTGTACGATCTGCTGAAAAAGGAAACTGACAGGACGTGGGATGAAACCAAGAGAAAGCATACAAAGCCGTGACAAATCTGCTGAGCTCAACATCTGAGCTTGCGCATTATACTCTAAACAAGCCTACAACAGTTTCAATGGATGCTTCTTCCTTTCGTCTGGGAGGTGTACTACTTCAAAAGCAAAAAATCAAATGAAAGCCCTATTTTAAGCCTCACGATTCCTACTGCAACAGAACAAAAATATGCCCAAGTGGAAAACCGAAGCCTTGGTTGTGACTTGGTTTTGTGAAGGGTTTGCAGACTATCTGCTTGAACTCAGAAAACTTAAAAATGAGGCAGACCACAAATCTATGTATGCACAGTGAAGGTTGAAGACCAAACTGCTGGATGAACTCACTCTAAGGATACAACAGTTTCACGTTAGACTGACGCAGTTTTCCTACGACATTGTGTACTTTGCTGGGGAAAATCTCAAGACTGCAGACACTCTGTCAAAGGCTCCTGCATGAGCTTCTGCTGAATATGACCACTTAATGGAGGCTGAGACAAACGCTTTGTCTGTTCAGCCATCAAAGGGATACCTGCGAGTATACCTGCAAGACTGGAGGAGATTCAACAGAAGCAGCTCTCTGATAAGATCTGTAGCCAGATCATGACCTCGTGCAAACTGGACCATCGGCCTGAAAAAGTGAAGCAGGATGTCAGCTTCGACAGTACTGGCTTGCTCAAAAAGAGACTTGTCAGATCAACGAGGGCTTCTGCCATTTCACAGTCGTTTGGTTATACCTGCTGAACTACAAAACGCCATCTTACAGAAAATTCATCAAGGATATCGAGGAGTGGTCAGGTGCAGGGGGTATTAGCCTGAAGTTGTGAATGGTGGCCAGGACTTTCAAAGAACATTGAAGTTGTTGCAGCCTGTGCAACAGGTGAGAAAAAGAGGAAATGCCCACCAGAATCTTTGCAGTCAACAAAGGCACCCGACTATCCATTGCAGAATGCTACAGACCTTTGTGGTCTAAATGGACTATTCTATCTGAAAGTGGTGGACTACTATTCTTGCTTGAAATAGACCATACATTTGAAGCAGACTACACCAGCAGATGCGGTCAAAGATGGCAAGTCTGTATTCAAAAGATCTTGAATTCCTGAAGAAGTTCATAGTTCAACTCGTAAGAATTCCTCAAACTCCCTCTCCAATATTCGTTTACTTCCATCCCCAGTAGTCCCTATTATTTACACAGGGAAACTGTGGAGCAGAAAGGGTAGTCCAATACGTTAAAAAAATCGGTTGAAAAGTTAACCACCCGGAATGAAACCCGTCTGTTCCCCATATATGAATTTTGGTGAAAGATTATTTCATTCTATTTTGATTGTGGGCCGAAGCAATTATATAAGCGATATTTAGAAGGGAACTTTGTCTCCAGTTCTTCAAGCATTCTCGTGGCTTCTCTCCTTTCAGACCAACTGTTATTCCTTCTTTGATATCATTGATATTTCTCCATACTGTGTCCCACATTTAAAGAACAAACTACACAACTGCTGTCTTCGGAGGAATTTAAATACGTTTACTGTCATGCCATGTGTCCTAAGACTTTTAACATATCATCCATATTTTTTTCCAGGACATTGGCAATTTCTTCTAAACTAATTAATCCTTCAAAATTTGAAAAGAGAGGTTTACCGCCGAGGACACTGTTACGGATGATGTGCGGTGCGTGTCTTGCTGTCTGACTCTCGCTCTCAAAAGTTTGGATGCGTGTTATAATTATTCCCTACACACACCCACACACCATACACACATGGATAGCCAGGTAACACACGAGTGTTTTTTTTTTTTTTTTTTTTTTTTTTTTTAATTATGCTGCCTTAATCATCAAGATATACATTCATGTGAATTGGTACAAATCAATACATGTCACTACATAGCATATAGATCAAGATATCAATAAATAGGAACGTCAATCATCAGATATCAGTGTATCTTATTACATATCTTGATATCACTCACAGATCTCGCCGACACCGTCCACGGTGTCTCACATATACAATCAACACACACGGTTCCACAGTACCCAAGCCACAGTCTACAGCACTAAAAGAAGACAAAGAAGGATAGCCAAGGTCCCCACATGATAAGCACAGCCGTCCACAACACAAGCGATGAAGAAGGAGAAACAGGGTCTCCACACAACAAGCACAATAAATTACGTCAAACTGTCAGAAGAAGAACAGGAGATTCACAAGGCACAGTAAACTATAGCAGAAGAACCGCAGAATCACAAAGCACAGCAATTCATAGAAGAACCACAGACTCATAAAGCACAGTAATCCACAGAAGAAGAACTGCAGATTCACAAGGCACAGTAAACCATAGAAGAACTGCAGATTCACATGGCACTGCATTTAATATTGAATCCCCGGAGAACACGATTTCAGCAAAGTCCCACAGAACACAAAAAGCTTCGGTTCGACGTATTGTTGATCTAAAACAAAAATTAATTAGCTACTCCGTGTATTTATATTACAATGTTCACATCAATAAACTCAGCCCACCTGAAGAAGACCCAAGACTTTTTAAAACTGTAATTAATCCTTGGATTTGTTTGGTTCTAACTGACTTCGTTTTGACATATTATTGACTAATTTTCCAATTTGAATATCATTTACTTATTTCCCACATGTAAATTTCACAGCTTTTCATTTCCTTTGAGATCAGATCCATTTTAGTCAGAGCTTATTCTTAGTCTAGTGTAAGTGAAATTCCTTTGTTCTAGTGAACAGAAATATTTGCTTATCTTTTCACCCCGTAGAACGTTCATTTGGGTTTGGATCTTTTCATTATTTAGTCCTTTTTGTTTCCGTTAACTCACTCAGGTCTTTCTTTTTGTTTATCAAGATCGCCAGTTTCTTTTTGCAGTAAACAATTTTACTTTGTGAATCTTGCAGATTTTTTTTTTCAATAAGCTCTCTTAATTTTTTTGTTTTGATTTTGCAAATATAAAACGTTATTGTTTCTGTTCTCGTTAGAATATTTAGAGCTTCTTAACATGATTCATTAAAAATATATTTCAATATTTCTTGCAGTTATTGTAACACCAAGTTGCTCTGTAAATTGCTGGAATGGCACTCGGTACTTATCCTAGGAATATATATATATATATATATATATATATATATATATATATATATATATATATATATATATATATATATATATATACTGAACAATTAAGTAGTGGGGTAAAACAAGTGCAGGCTAACAATTCTTCAGTCGTTATAGTAATGACTTGGCAAAGATTTGAGCTTAAGAAGAAAAACAAAATTGAAGATGAAGAAAATGGGGGAGACATATGAATTTGAGAAGCCTTTCACTAGCTGCCTGAGGGAACCATCGTAATCCCTCTCCATGGCACGTTTATTTGTTTTGCCTGCTCCTAGGCCTTTCGTCCACTGGATCAGACTCATCAGGGAAACACACAACGGTTGTGTGTCTGTGCTCTTGGTGTCAAATAGAGACACACCACAGTCCATAATTCTGTGGCGTTCTCCCATCAAGGGTTCGAAGAAGAATCAAACAGCACCCTCAAAGCAGCCAGCGAAGGGTAGTAAAAGGAACAAAACGAAAGTGTGGAGAGGGAAAAAAGTTGCTGAAAAACTAAAAGCATTATTCAAGCAGTATAAAATGTAGGGAAAAATCTTTGAGCCTATGCTTGAGGATCCATTCAAGGATGCAAGGGAGATCAAAAGATATGGAACAGTCTGAGTGGTCAGCTCTGCTGTTCAATAACCCAAGCATTGTGAGTGGCTAAGAATTGTACAAAACAACCTTTTCTTGGATATCCTAAGAGATGCAATCTCCCACTGATTGACCAAACAATAAAATGCTGAACCATTAAGTAGTGGGGGAAAACAAGTGCAGGCTAACAATCCTTGAGTCGTTATAGTATTGACTTATTGACTTAGCAAAGATTTGAGCTCATGAAAAAAATGAAGATGAAGAAAACGGGGGTGGGGTGGGGGGGGGATATATTATAAATATGAGAGGGACCTTCACAAGCTGCCTGAGGGAACCATCGTAATCCCTCTCCAAGCACATTTATTTGTACTGTGTCATGATCAGCGACCGCCGATCAGGGTGCACTGTCAGGGGGCTGGTACTCCTCTGCCGCCGACCATATGGGCACATGAATAAGCGCTTGTTGGGGGGGGGGGGGGGGGGGGGGGGGGGGGCTGGCCGCCGCCTGTCCCTTGTAGAACAAACGGGGTTGTCTGGACATAGGTTGGGGGCCAGCCTTTGAGTTGGGGATCACAGAGGAGGTCGACCCTCCGAAGAGCTGCGTGTTTGTGTTGGCGGTTGGAGAGAGATCGTGTCAGCCCGACTGTCAAAGGGGCAGGCAATCCTAGACGCTCTTTGACCGTCCCTGGTCCGTGGGTTAGAGTTATCTCCCCTGTCCCGTATATCCGCCTTTCTCGCCCCATGGGTCTTGGTGCCGTGGTCAACACGCAGTGGGGATCCCGGGTTGGGGGTGGGGGGGGGGGGGGGGGGGGGGGGGGGGGTGGGGGTGGAGTAGGGGTCTGGAACGGTCATTGACTGTCCCTAATTAAGACTAGGATAGAACTTCTCCCGTTTATCCTCCCCAATGAACTCCATGTGGTCGGATGCCAGTGCCTTCCTTAAAAAATCTGACGGGGTGATTGGCCTGGTGGCTTCACTTGGAGCTACATACGAGATATGTGTGCCTGTGTATGAGTACGGGGAGGGGGGGGGGTCTGGCTGGGTGTTGGTTGTTTGAGACAGGGTATTGGACAGAGATGTGCTGGCCAATGGAGCCACTATGTATGAAGCTGTGGGGGTGTATCCCCCGAGTGTGTGTGATATATGACATGTTTTAAGTTAGCGAGAAGAGAAGAAAAACTGCGCTCTCGTTCACCGCTCTCAAGCAAGGTACAACACCAAGGAGAGGCCTGAGACTCAGGAGAAGTGTGAACTCTGTGGACTCACGAGGAGACCACGAGAGCGAGTCCCAGAGTGCAGAATCGCAGCAGCTCTCTGAGACAGGGAACAGAGGTGTCCGTGACTGTGACGAGATCCGACGGGGGGAAAGGCCAACCGACGGGGGGAAAGGCCAAATCTCATGAAGGTTTGGGTCTGCCCTACTTGCAGTGTTTGTCTGGGACATGCAACCAGTAGGGATTTTGGAG
>JADBJO010008006.1:78392-80892 GCA_016801955.1 Conus betulinus
ATACAGCCTCATGAAACAGTTCTCAGTTGCAGGGAGGGTAAAAATAGAACCCTGAAAGCAATGGCAGAAGCAGCAGAGAGGTGTTCAAGATGAATCTGGTCAAGGAGGAACAAAAGTGTGAACTGCATAAGGCTTAACTTTCTACAAATATCAGGTGTCCCAGTGGCTCAATGCTTAGCGCGCGAGTCCTTAAGTGGAAAATGAGCATGTCCAGAGGGTCATGGGCTCGAATTCCAGTCATGGCTCGTCCCAAGATGGGGAAAAAAAAAAGGGGGTAACAGAGGGGACATCCGGAGTCATGAACCGGGTGTGTGGCCCAACCCCCCTAGAGTGTCAGGAGATAAGGGCCGAAACACTTGCTTGAAGGGGACTTCTCTTCTGGGGACTCTCTGCTGCCACGCTCTCCACGAGTTTCTTTCTACCAATCACGTTTAAAACCAGCCTAGCAGTCTCCTGTAAGGTTGTTTCCTTCCACCCATATCTGCAGTCTATCTTTGACAATAGTGCTATAAAACTCACTTATTACATGACAAAAAGAAACACCTCGACAAATCATTAGGATTATGTACATTCCTTTTTTATAGATGTAAAGAACAGTTGCTTTAGCAAAAGGCTCGGGATAAGTCCCATTATAATAAATAAAAGAAAGAATCATGACCAGAACATTTGGAACTGTTTCCAATTGACTACCAGGCTCTAAAATCTCATTTATAATGCCATCTTGTTTCACATCCTTGTGACTTCTAATTTTGCTAATGTAAACACCACTTAGTCTCTGGTAACTTGACGATTTGCTTCTTGTTTCCTCTACATCACTATTTTCACATCATCAGAATCAACACTGTTGCGGATGGAATGGGTGGTGTCTGCGGGTGTCTGACTGTCTGATTCTCACACGGAAATTATGGATGCATGCACGACTTTTCCAAATCACATACACACACACACACACACTCACCCGAACATGACAGCCAGGCAACAGGACAACACATTTGATTTGTTTTATGCTGCCCGAGCCATCAGACAAACATGTATAATAAATTCAATAACATCAATAGTCGGCACGCGAACCACAAGGCGTACATACAGAAATATTATATATATATATATATATATATATATATATATATATATATATATATATGTATATGTGTGTGTGTGTGTGTGTGTGTGTGTGTGTGTGTTGCATATATTTATACTTCAAGCACGCCAAACAGGGCGCACGACACCAAATATATCTGTATATACAATTTGCTGGTTCCAACGACGACGACGACGAAACGATGAAAAAGATGAAGACGTCGAGACGATGAAGAGGACGAAGACTACGAAGATGATGAGGACGACGACTACAGCGTCAAGCCTGACACAGAACTTGAAGTACTTCACAGAGCTGTGGCTCAAAGTCACTAGCACACTCACGGTGTCTCTGCCGGCGACAGTCTCGCACAGAAGCTGTGGCTCACACACAAAAAAACACATAACTCAGCGACGGCCTAGCCAACAGGTCGCTGGTTCAAAACTCGGGAGCGGCGCTCTGGCTTGGCAACAGCGGCGTCTCCAGCCTAACTGGCTCAGCGGATAGTTGGTCCTGAGCGCAATGGCAGGTAAAGTAGTTGTCGGCACTCACGCCGGCCCTCTCCACGCCGACAAATGGCGGAGAACAAACCTTGGCCCTCACACAGTAGCAGCCAGTCCCCCTCAGTCCAGGGAACACTAATACCTGGGGGAAATTGATTAACTACCACAGAAAGACAGCTGAGTCCCTCTTCGGCCTTCTGGAAAGTTGCGTTGCCGGAATCACTGCAGAGACTGCCTAACCGGTTCAACTCACCCGGCTTTAACGGTGCGCAGGTGAGCAGCAGTCAGGTAAACTTTTCAACCGGCTTCCGGACGATTACCTTCCGGTTAGCACGTTGCATGAAAATTTGTGACTGGACAGGAAACGGTCCGCCACAAACATCTTTCGTTAAGAGTGCTTTGAAGTGGTCGTACCAACGTTCAATACAAATGGTAGTTACAGATTGTTCCCTAGTTGCTGGTTGCCATTGACAGATTTTTTTTTTTTCACACATCGTATGGTCATACGTAATTTTCAATCAATTTTTAAACTTTTTGTCCAAAACTCTTAAGGAAAACATTTGGTGTCGAGTTTTAAAACAGATGGTAAGACTTTCAGTTCAGTGTCTTTGCCGTCGTGGAGCTCGTTATCGAGCATTTAATCAACTAGGCATCCACGTCGCAATTAACAAAACATCACATCATGATCGTAGCTCTCTGTCTCATTCAGGAAGTTGAAATCCGAGTCCAAGCTGTCTTTTGTCAGATCGTCCATTTCTGTTTTTCGCCTCGCTTCATGTTGTCTTCTTCTGTGGCTCTTTCAATCGAATCTTCAGTTTCGGTTTTTGACCTTGGTAAGTGTGGACATTCGGGAAGCACGTTCACACATTATCCATTCTGATTTTGTTTTCAATTTCTAAAACTAGTGCTCCAATTTTGC
>JADBJO010008006.1:85892-90892 GCA_016801955.1 Conus betulinus
CCCTGCCAAGCATTAGTTCTCTCATGATATCAACTCTAGCTATGGAAGGTCGCTCCAGTTCTTACCATACTGGATTGTATTTGCTTCCCCATACTGTACATCATGAATTGGAGACATGGTCCTGAGCATAATCTATTTTCTGTGCTTATACACTCCAAATGTTTAGGAGCATGTTCTTATTCCGTCGATATTCAATTCAGAGATGTAGGCAAAACATTTTCAGAACACTGCTATTTCTGTGATGTAGAATAATACAATTTAAACATTTTGAAGCGTATCTTATTTTCAGTTACATTCACAGACATATTTCAAACTTATTCAATGGTATTCTTTTCTCAAGTATGGTAAAGTCTACATTCAAACCGTTGACACATTCAAACACATTCTACTTTAGGCCGTGGTAAATATCACTTCAAACTGTTTGATTGGTGTAAAAAAAATGTTTCAAAATGCATTGTTGTGCTACGATTCCGAAATAAAACAGTTTTTTTTTTTTAAGTAACAGTTAGTAATCCACCATCAAATGAAATAGTTCCTTGTGCAATTTGTGCTTTAGAATGTTTTCGGGTTTGTTTCGTAAAAAGCCCAACTTCGTTTCTTGAAAAAAATATGTAGTTGATAAAAAAAAGAAGAAAAAAAAAAAACAAAACAAAACACAAAACAAGTTGTGGACTGCTAAAGCTAACCTTTAGTTTTTTATACATTTATTTATTTATCTTTTTATGTGATTAAGTGCTACATTACACACACGTTTTACTAGCTGAAAAGGATACGCTTCCAAACCAAACAAATATGCTAGCTAGTGGAGGGTGTTTAGAAACATATTTCAAGTATTCACCACCTTAATGAAAATGCTTCAGAATGTAACACTGTTTTTCAATGACGTTTGGGGTGCACGTTGCATCGTGTTTCCCCAATATCTAGAAAATGGCTGTGCTGATCCAGATTATCCAATTTTTTTGTTTGTTGTTTTTTTTTTTTTTTTTTTTTTTGTTGTAAACCATTAATCAAGGATTAGGTGATTAAAATGTCTGAACAACTGTTCTTAGCTCCCACTCCCAATTTGCTCTCACCTACTATAACAGGAGTAAGTGTACGGATGCTTACTTAGGCCAAGAATCATCATGTATACACACTGGTAGGGAATGATGTTGGCTCTATTTCTGAACTCACCCATCTCCTTGCGAACGTTAATAATTTAAGATAGATACAAAAATTATGGTTGACTCGCCCATCATCTAATTGACCTCATCAACACCCCGTGACAGACAGAGTTTTGGTGAGAGCAACGTTGGTCTCATGGCCGACTTCAAACCCTTTAAAATGTGTGTAGGTCGAGGATGGAGTAGTGAGTGTGACCTTATGCCCGATTCATTGAAACAAGCCAGTCAGCATAACCCAAGACAGAGGTAAAGTGCAAAGCAGAGCAGGGATTGTAGAAGGCATTAGGGTGTAGGGCGTGTGAACGTGGCCTTGTGCGCAGTTTCACCCCACCCCACCCCAAAGCACATAGGTCACACACAGAGACAAAGAGTGATGTTATCTTTTTACCAATCTCAGGTCACTTCAATGAACATATCAAGCACATGCGTTTGCGAATGACTTTGGCTCATGCCTACATCCACTGCCATCCTGTCTAATCTATTAATATTACAAAAAGGGGTAAAGGTCACTGGCTGTCAGGAGGGTGTCTGGCTGGAGGTGGGATGAGTGGTAGGTATCTGTCATCTGAACAGATTAAGGCATGGATTCAGAAGCGTTACCTGACCATTCCTCTTGAGCCTTCTCTCTCTCTCTCTCTCTCTCTCTCTCTCTCTCTCTCCCTCTCTCTCTCTCCTCTCTCTCTCTCTCTCTCTCTCTCTTCTCTCTCTCTCTCTCTCTCTTCCCCTCCTCGCCTTGCCTTTTTTATGTTGGAGTTGGACCATTTCAATCCCAAGGCTTTCATACAGTACCGAGGGGATGAATTGCTGTTGGGTTAAACAGTCTCAAACCGTATGCAATCTGGCCCTAGGGCGACACCAGGCTGACGGATTTCATATTTGCAGGCGTTCCCTACATGTATGGACATCCATTGCCCTTCCCTGATATGAGGCTCTGTCAGGGCGACCGTTTATGACCCCTCAACATAAGAATACCTTCTTATGGGTTCTCAAAAATACTTTGTCTCGCTTGCATCTTGGGGATCTTCGGGTGCAAGCTTTGGGACTTAAAACTGGATCCCCAAAAACAATAGTCGGCGTAGTAAAAGAGGTGGGAGAGGAAGAAAGGTAGGTAGGAATATAACAAAAGCTGAAAGACTACAGTAGGCAGTAGGCATCCTTCAGCCTCGGAAGACTATGAGTTGCGCTCTAGGTGTCTATTCTGGTACAACGACGGGTATGGCTGGCCAGTCCGACGTGGGAATGACAGTCCCTGTGGCAGAGGGCACAGGTGAAGTCTGACGCTGGTCAATCTGCCTGGGCTGCAGCCTTTCTTCCCATTCTCTTTTCTCCGTGCTGCTGAGCGAGTGTCTCTTCGAACTTGGAGAGACCTTTTCTGCACAGTCTGTCTCCAGGCTGACCGTTCGAGGGCTGTTGCTTCCCAGTTGTTCTGGTCAATGTTCAAGGCTTTTAGGTCCCTCTTGCACATGTCTTTGAATCGCAGCTGTGGTCTGCCTGTGGGACGTTTTCCCTGCACAAGTTCTCCATAAAGGAGGTCTTTAGGGATCGTCCGTCATCCGTGCGCACGACATGGCCGAGCCAGTCATACGTCTCTGTTTCAGCAGCGTGTACATGCTGGTGCATCCGGCTCTTTCCAGGACAGTGTTGTTTCGGACTTTGTCCTGTTAGGTGATGTTCAGAATGCGTCAGAGGCTACGCATATGGAAAGCATTGAGCGCTTTCGCTCTTGTCGCTGCCATACAGGAGGGTGCTCACGACGCAGGCTCTGTAGATCTGGATCTTATGTGCTCTGTCAGCTTTGCTGTTGTTCCATGCTTTCCTTTGTCAGTCTGGTCATGGTGGTAGCTGCCTTGCCGATTCGCCTGTTGAGCTCTGCGTCAAGTGAGAAGGTGTCTGAGATATTTGAGCCCAGATAAACAAAGTCATGGACGACATCCAGTTCATGGTCATTGATGCTGATGACTGGGGGAGAGAGTCAACATCCTGTCCCATGACCTGTGTTTTCTTCAAGCTTATGGTAAGCCCGAAGTCTTGGCAGGCATCGCTGAAGCAAGTCATGAGCTGCTGTAGGTCCTCGGCTGAGTGGGCGGTTACTGCTGCGTCGTCTGCAAAGAGGAAGTCACGCAGGCACCTCAGCTTGACTTTAGTCTTGGCTCTTAATCTGAAGAGGTTGAAGAGCTTTCCGTCTGTCCTGGTTCGGAGGTAGATATCTCCTGTTTCAATCCGCACATGCGCACACGACCACATACAAAGACACACACAGACACAGATACACATATAGCCTATATGCAGATATGTGTGCTCACACACACACACACACACACACACACACACACACACACACACACACACACACACACACACACATGCATGCACCACGCACTTCTGCACACACAAACACACACACACCACACACACACACACACACACACACACACACCCACAACACCACACAGAGAGAGAGAGAGAGAGAGAGAGAGAGAGAGAGAGAGAGAGACACACACACACACACACACACACACACACCACACACCCCACACACACACACACACAACACACACTCACACATACATGCGCCCACGCACACCATGCCAACACATCATACACACATGTGTACATCCGCACACACACACACAACACACACACACACACACACACACACACACACACACACACACACACACACACACATACGCCCACGCACACATGTCCACAATTCCATACACACACGTGTACATCCATACACACCACACACACACACACACACACACACACACACACATCCACACACACACACACACACACACACACACACACACACACACACACACAATGGTAGGTAGGCACTCAAGGTCTGACTAGCGCGTGGGCTAATGCGTAGGTCAGACATCCGCCGAGTCGTAGCCACGAGACCCTCTTCTTCAACTGTCTCATCTTTGTTGTTAATTCATTTATCCATCAGCTTCAAAACCATGCGTAGTGTGGTCTCAAAACTTAGCGGATGCGGTGTAGCGTATATGGACAAGTCCGCACGTAGTAAGCGCCTCCTTGATGAAACTGAAACATCTCTCGTCTCTCCTCTCTTGCTCTCTTTCACTCTCCTCCTCTTTCTCTGTATCTCACNACACACACAAACCCCAACACACACACACACACACACACACAAAATTAGTGAAAATACAGAAAACGATCCAGTATGCTTTGGGGATCATTTTTGTTTTCTCGGGAATTTCATATGTTAGTTTTTGTTGTACGTTTACACTGATGCAAAATTACAAGCTGATATATAACTATATATATATTTTTTTGGAATAGCTCAATTGTCGTCCCAAAAATCATGGACCGGTCTCGGGTAGTTGGAAAGCGTATAACAATTAGCGATGCCAAAGCATTGAAACACAGTTCTTGCAAACCTGGCCAAAATAACCTAATGCACTTCATCTCCCATCTTGTATTCGAGAACTTGCTGTTGGTCGTTGTAGCTCTGTTGCAGAGCATTTCCTCGTCAAACATCATCACATCATCATCCATCATCATCATCATCAAATCATCATTTATATTTATTATTATTATTATTATTGTTGTTCTTGTGTTATTGTTGTTCTTGTTGTTGTTGATGATGCTTTCTTTTGTCTTCTTCTTCTCTCTATTCTTATTTTCTTCTGTCTTCTTCTCTTCTTCTTCTTCTTCTCCTCCTCCTCCTATCCGCCTACTATCCTCATCCTACTCCTCCTTCTTCTTCTTTTATTCTTATTCTTCTTCCTTATTCTTCTTTCTTCTCTTCTTCTGTCCTACTTCATCTTACTCTGTCTCATCTTCTCTTCTGCTCCGTCTCTCCTC
>JADBJO010008006.1:95892-102828 GCA_016801955.1 Conus betulinus
AAGAGGAATTGGGAGGGGGGGGGGGGGGGGGGGGGAGGGAGGGTTGGTGAGAGGGAGGGAGGAAACGAACAATCAAACTGTACTTGGCACATGTGGTAAGGTGACATGATATAATGAGCAGTCTGGAACAAGTCTGATGGTTACGTCACATATTTATCACGTTCATGTCGACCCCTGTTTACACACGTGTACTCCTGTCATGTAAAGAAACAAACTTTATTCGCTGTTCGAACACGTACCTAATCATCTCAGTAACTCTCATCTTGTCATTTATCATATGGCAATAAGCCTGACAGTAACAGATGTTCACCGTACGAATACGTACCTAATTATCTCAGTTTCTTTCTTTCTGCGTACGCAGGCTGATACTCCTGTACAGACAGGCAGTGGAGTTTAGTGTGTATGACCGCTGTTTTTTTTTTTCTTTTTTTTTGTTTTTTTTTTTTATCCCGCCATTAAGGCAGCCATACTCCATCTTCTTCGGGAAGGTGCATGCTATGTGTAACGTGTCATCCATATCAACGGCCAAAACTGGCCTTCTCTTCCGAAAGTTGGTGATGGGATTTGACGTGTGTGCAAGATGTTGTGCGTGCGTTCACACACGGAACCTCGGTTTATAGTCTCATTCGAAGGACTGTATGGGAAATGGAGTCAGAACCAATGTTAACTCTGAGGCGAAAATCCCCCTGTACCGAATTCGAACCCGCAACCCCAGGACCACCAAGTTTACGAGTCCGGCGCTCCACAACTGAGCTATTCCGGCCCCCTAATTATCTCAGTGACTCTCATCTTATCATTTATCGTGTGAGAGTAACAGTAACAGTTCAGATTATTATCTTTTTATGCGGCGACATTGAGGTGAGGGTAACACGCGATAATCACATACATATTTGAGTCGTCCTTAAATGGTATAGTTTTTACACTACATCATCGCACACATGGGAATAGAAGGAGGTATGAATTTGAGAAGAAAATATGGTGAGCTAAGGGACGTGCTCCAACCAAAACAGCACGCAATAGAAGGCTCCATGTGTACTATGCACTTACTTACTTCGATGCTCCCGCGTCTTGCGACGCATGAGGCAGTCAAGGCGCTCCACTATGCACGGCCCTCAGCCAGTATGCTAGTGTCACTACATCCTGTCAACGAATCGGAGGTCTCTCTCTCTCTCTCTCTCTCTCTCTCTCTCTCTCTCTCTCTCTCTCTCTCTCTCTCTCTCTTCTTCTCCTGTCGCCAGCTCATCCTGGGTCGTCCTTTTCTCTGGTCTGCTGGGGTCCATTTGATGGGCAGGTTTGCAGGTCTTGAAGAGGGTCATCTCAAGACATGACCCCAGCCAGTGGAGGCGCCGTCTGCAGACGATGATTAACACGGGGAGCTGTTTGGACCTCTCCCCGACCTCTTCATTTGGTACAAAAGTCTGACCATTTGATGCCCAAGATCTTACGTAGGCACTTAGTATCAAAAAGCGTCGACACATGCACCACACATTTAAAAAAAAAAAAAAAAAAAAAAAATCAGACCCGCTGAAAGAAAAAGAAAGAAAAAAGAAAAAAAGAAAAAAAAGACGGGAGATAATCGTCACCAACTCGGAAGAGATGTCTCTATTGTTGATGATCGAACGTTGCGTTAGCTGATCAATCATCTTTTTCCTCGACGACAAGTTTCCGGCTTCAGATTCAGTTCCACTCCATGTTGACAGGAAGAAGACTGTGGTTTGCTCAGTTATATTTGTCCACAGGCTATTAATCATCGTATACATTTTCTTTGTTTGTTTGTTTGGTTTGTTTTTTTTTTGTTTTGTTTTGTTGTTTTGTTTTGTTTCTAACTCACTATCTATTTAGCCGACATTACTAGGTTCAGACAGTGTGGTGAATAAAAAAGAAACCAACTTTCAAAAGCAGTTTTTTGCTACTACTACTACTACTACTACTACTACTGCTGCTGCTGCTGCTGCTGCTGCTGTTTGTGCTCTTACGTGCGTTTATAACATTTGTGTTTGTTTTGTTTTTGTTTGTTTTTTTTACATTTGAACACACTTTCATCTTTGATGATGCAGTTTCACTGACGTGTGTGTCAAATGAAACTTTGTAAAATCAAGAGTCCCTCATTTTTCATTGTAGTATGTGAGAAACTATTGAATCGTCTCTGTGTCCCCTTTCTGTCCTCCCTCTCTGCCCCCCCCTAGCCCCCCCCTCTCTCTCTCTCTCTCTCTCTCTCTCTCTCTCTCTCTCCCCTTCCTATCCTTTCTCTCTCCTTCCTCCATCCCTCTCTCTCTGTCTGTCTCTCTGTCTCTGTCTCTCTTTCTCTGTCTGTCTGTCTGTCTCCCCCCCCCCCCCCCTCCTCTCTCTCTCTCTCTCTCTCTCTCTCTCTCTCGTTTTCACTGGATAATCTCCATGTTTGGTCTTAATGATAGTACCATGCATATGTCAAGTGGAACAAACAAACCACACCTCCACCCCCAATCTTCCACCCACCCCTACCCAAAAGACGCCTGCACGTAATGGAAAGACAGTCCCATGTCGCAAATGGAAAATTGAAACGGAAACCACTTCCGCCCATGATAGAAACTAAAAAAAAAAAAAAAAAGAAATGTGAAACTATTTCTTTACAGATTATCACTTCGCTTCTGAGAAACTAGAACAAGTATCAGTAACTGAGTTAAGATAAACTTCAATAGCTCCTTTGGGGGGGGGGGGGGGGGGCATTTGGGGTAGGAAGGGAAACTACTTCATATTTGCACTGCAGTCAAACCCTAATTCAGTAACAAGAAATCATATGATCACATCTGATTCTGGTGCAAGCCGACAGTTTGTTGAGCAAAGCCACCACTCCCGTAATGTTGTTAGAGTTAAGAGTCGATTTTACATGCACGAAGAAGAGAGTGTGTGTGTGTGTGTGTGTGTGTGTGTGTGTGAGAGAGAGAGAGAGAGAGAGAGACGTGTCTCGGAATGAATTTCTGCTGTAACAGGTAAACACACACACACACACACACACACACACACACACATCCATCAGTTTACAACGACCTCTGATATATACCGTATCATCGAGTCTGCAAGAAAATGTTCACGAATTTACAAACTTCACCGAACTCTTTCTGTTTGTTTGTTTGCTTGTTCTTTGAAATAAAAAAAAAAAACAAAGAAGTAAACCGATTAACATCAATAAACTAGAGAACACAACGAAGTTCAGATCACGGTTACAAAATGCTTCAGTAGCTGTTTTTCTGCCATTAAAAAAAAAAAAAATCAAAGCAAAATTTTGTTTCGTACGCGATCTTTTCTTTTCAGTAAACCCAGTGCCGCTTCCGACATTTGTGTTTCTTATGCACGTGTTTAACTCCGTCGTGCAAAAAAAAAAAAAAAAAAAAAAAAAAAAAAAAAAAAAAAAAAAGGAAATAAGAATAAAAGACGAAAAAAAAAAGAAAGTAAAAGTGGGGGTGGTGGAGAGGAAAAATTTTAAAAGGAGAAAAAAAAAACAAACTGTCGTTTTTTTTTTGTTGTTGTTTTTGTTTTTTTCATCGACTATGTGATTACCCCACCAATAATCAGTGCGGAATGTGCACATGCGTTGAGAGAATGAAGGAAGATAGCAAGTGGGACAAGGTGAAGGGTCCGTTTGTGTGCATTCCGTGTGTGTGTGTGTGTGTGTGTGTGTGTGTGTGTGTGTGTTGGTGAGTGGGTGTGCGTATATGTGGGGTGTGAGTGAGAGAGAAAGAGAGAGAGATTGAGAGAGAGAAGTGACCTCTGTGTGTGTGTGTGGTGTGTGTGTGTGTGTGGTGTGTGTGTGGTGTAGTAGTAGTAGTAAGTAGTAGTAGTACTTTCTTTAACTCTTTTCACTAATGTGATATTAGACGAGTGTGTGTGTGTGTGTGTGTGTGTGATGTGTGTGTGTGTGTGTGTGTGTTGTTGTGTGTGTGTGTGTGTTGTGTGTGTGTGTGTGTGTTGTGTGTGTTGTGTGTTGTGTGTGTGTGTGTGTGTGTGTGCGTGGTGGCTGCGTGCGTGTGTATGCGCCGCGCGCGTGTGTGTGTGTGTATGTGTATGCGCGCGCGTATGTGTGCGTGTGTGTGTGTGTGTTTGAGCGCACACACGCGTGCATTTCATGTCAAATTCTGCTCTCATCGCGCCCCTCGGCGTTTCCTCTCAAGGCCTTTCTTTGTATGTGTGTTCAGTCAGATCCCCCGATGACCCAGACAATGTGTGCACTGCAGTTTGTTTCGTCATGATCATAATCAGGATATTGATTTTCAAAGCTTGAACGAAAGTGTGGAAGAGTCTTTTTTTTTAGGGGGGGGGGGGGGGGGGGGGGGGGGGGGGGGGGGGTGGGGGGGGGGGGGGGCGTTTTTTTTTTTTTTTTGCCTTTTTTTTTTTACCAGAAGGAGGTCGTGGATGGGTAGGGGGGGGGGGGGAGAAAAAAGGGAGGGAAAAAAAAACGCCAAATATATATGTATATATGTATATGCATAATTGTTCAGCGTTATATATATATATATGATGATGAATACTAAATCAGGTTGAACGTCTTTTCCCACAGGGACGACTTTAATACTCAAGGCTTTCCGCCACAAAGGCTTCATCAGGAGTAAACAACTTCATATAAACTCCCCATGCTTAGAACGTGATCACTCCGCAGCAGTCACCAACAATCTGTTTTAGCACACACACACACACACAAACACCCCACACACTCTCTCTCTCTCCTCTCTCTCTCTCTCTCCTCACACACACACACCACACACACACACACACACGCACACACACCGCACATACACATCCCCCCCCCCCCCCGCACACACATACACACACAAACACGTACACACTCACCCGCAAATAAAAAAAATGGAGGGGGAGGGGGAGGAGGGAGAGAGAGTGTGAAATATAGAAAGAGGGGTAGAGTGGGGCTTCGATAGAAAGAGAAACAAGAGGAAGCATGTAGCACAGTCGGTCTGTTGAATAGCAGACACAGGTACATGTGTAGGGGAGAGTGGTTTGATAGGAAGAAGCGGGGGGGGGGGGGGGGGGGGGGGGGGGGACAAGAGGAGAAAAAACCAAGGTATGTTTAATTCCAGGCTTTATGGACATGTGTTACACGGCCCACCCAAATCAAAACGTATCAGATGAACGTTGCGAATCTGACGTACAGGGGCTTGGGACAATCACACACACACACACCGCACAACACACACACACACACACACACACACTGACAGATACACACACACGCGCGCGCGCGCGCGCGCACGCACGCACACGCACGCACGCACACACACACACACACACACCTACACACCTCTTTGTGGCGAAAGCTTGAGTATGAAAGTTGTCCCTGTGGGAAACGACGTTCAACTTGTTTTAGTAGTATTCATTTCATTCAATCATCCTGTTGACGTCGTTTTGTTGAGGCGCGGTGTGAGTTTTAGTGAGAATTTTACCTGTGAATATCGCGGGGGGTGCCGGGTGGGGTGGGGGGGGGGGGGGGGGTAGGGAGGCTACTTGTCTTTTATTGTCCCTTCCTGTACACACAAGCTTTTACACCCTAGGCTGCTCAGCCAAGCAAGCCACCCAGCAAAGCAGAGAGCTTTGCATTTTCAAGGGATTATGGGTACAGGATAAGCTCCGTTGGGGCACAGCCAAGCTGGCGCCCACACCAAGGAGGATGCCTTGGGGCTTACACGAAGGGAGAAGTTGAAAGAGCATACGGCGGCGGATGCGCGGGGCGACGGTGGTGTGTGTGGGTGTTTGTGGTATTTTTGCTGATGGCGAGGGGATGGTCCTCTAAAGAGGAAATTGCATCAATTCAGATGACAGGGGCTGGACATTAGTGTGTGTGTGTGGTGGTTGTGTGTGGGGGGGGGGTGGGCTCGTGGGGCGGTGGGTCGGGAGGGGGGTGGGGGTGGGGGGGGGTGGGGGGGGTACTCCGGGGAAAGGGGGGGGGGGGGGGGGGGGGGGGGGGGGGGGGTTGGGGGGGGGGGGGGGGGGGGTCTGGCGGGGCCCGGGGGGGGGGGGGGTGTGGGGGGGGGGGGGGGGGGGGGGGGGGGGGGGGGGGGGGGGGAAAACCAAAAAAAAAAAAGAAAAAAAAAAAAAAAGTGAAACGGTGGTTCCGGTGTGATATAGCCATGCTGTGTTGACTGGGAATCCTGCCTACCAGTCCCTTATATCAACTTGCTGTGCTGTAGCGGACACATTTTTGACCCGAGGGGGCGTGTGGTGGAGAGGTAGGTGGTGTGTGTGTGGGTTGGGTTGGGGGGGGGGGGTGGGGGGTTAGGGGGGTAGGGGGTTATTTGTCGTTTATTTTAGTAGAGTTGTGTCGTTTGTTGGGTCAGTTTGACCGAGGGGGGGGAGTGCGGCGGGGGGTGGAGGAAAGGTAGTTGGTGTTGTGTGTGTGGGGTGTGGTGTGGGGGGGTGGGGGGGTTAGTTGTCCGGGGTTTTGGGGGGGGGTGTCTTTGGTGTCTGGTTGTCGGTGTGTGTCTTTGACCATGAGATGAAGCGTACACGCTGCATGTCACGCCCAACGGCTCAGGGGTTAGCAGCCTGTGGTGTCAGTGTCATCAAGGATGTGGAGTCACAGCGTGGTTCGCAGACTGGTCCATATTAATAACACGCTAGCTACAAAGACCCACTCCGCTACGTTTCGAAGAAGAGACCACCCTGCGGCATGATTTAAAAAAAAAAAAAAAAAAAAAAAAAGAAACCTTGAATGGCAAAAGTAAAATATTAAAACAAAAAAAAAGACTAAAAGAGAGAGAATTTCGGAGGAAAGAGGGTCTCGTGCACGCCTTAGCAGATGTCTGAGCCAGGGCATGGCCTACCAGCGCTGGTTCTGTGGAGCCTTGCCTGTGAGCCTTGTTGTCGTGGGGTCACGGCTGAAGGACACAGGTGGATCCCTCCTTCCAACCCGTTCCCCCCACTTGTCCCATCCCCTCTGCATCTTCGCCC
>JADBJO010008007.1:0-2500 GCA_016801955.1 Conus betulinus
CACACAACACACACTCTCCCACACACCCCTCACTCACACACACCCGGCTCCCCACACACACCCCACTCCACACACGACACTCACACACTCCCCCACCACACACACACACACACACACCAATCACACACACACACCACAACACACCACCCCCACCCCCACCACACACACACACCACACACACACACACTCATCACTCACTGCACACACACACCCACACACACCCACACACACACCCTCACACACCTCAACCACCACACACAACACACTCACCACCACTCACTCACACAACCCCACAACACAACACATGTGTCCACAACACACACAACACATCACACCACAACCCACCCAACCAACACACACATCACCCCGACAACACCCACAACCGCACAACTCCACATTACACCACTACCACACACATCACCCCCCCACGACTCAACACACACACATACTCCCACACCCACACACACACACACTCACACACACCCACTCACACACACCAACCCTTCGCCCATCCCGTTCTTTTCACGTTCAATTTTAATTCCATAATAGTCTCTGCGTTCCCATCATGCACGGCCAGGTGAGCACCCACAGACCCCCGACCTCTCCATTTGCGACATCGTTCCACATGACAGACCACGTTGACGCTTGCTGGGATACTTTTGGGATTTCAAAATCGCTCGGGTTTTTAATTCTTTCCCCCGACACTTGACCGGAAGTTCAGAAGTCATATTTACAGGGAAGAGAGAAGAGAGAGAGAGATAGAGGTGAGAGAGAGAGAGGAGAGAAGAGAGCCATAGAATAGGATATCGATGGATATTCTATCTATCCGAGCTATTTAGATAGAGAGAGAGAGGAGGAGAGAGATGCTATATAGAGAGAGTAATAGCGACATAGAGAGAAGGAGAGAGACCTAGACGAAGACGAGATAGAAGTTGGTTTTAAGATGGAAAGAGAAGTGTGTGGTTGTGTTGTGTGTGTGTGTGTGTGTGTGTGTGTGTGTGTGTTGCGCGGAGTTGCTGGGAATGATGTGGGATGGGGAAGATTCTGATTAGTTCGCGCTGACATTTTGCTGCTTCTCAGTCGTCTCTCCTCTCTCTCTCTCTCTGTTCTCTCTCTCCTCCTCTCCATCGCTCTCTCTCTCTCTCTGTTGCATAGTGAAGAGAACATGGAAGTTATGACCACCAATCAATTTAAATAGCCCCCTCATAGCAACGGCTCACCCGGAGCCACACACACCACACACACCACACACACACACACACACACACACACACACACACCACACACTGACACACCCACACAGCACGCACGCACACACACACCCACACCAACACCCACACCTCACCACAGACCACCACCCACAGCCACACACTCACCACACACACACAACACTCCCTAAAGTTATCGGGGGGGAATGTCGAAGTCCTGCCTGGCGCCGACTGTGCTGCTCTATTGAGAGAGAGAGAGAGAGAGAGAGAGAGAGAGAGAGAGAAGAGAGAGAGAGAGAGAGAGAGAGAGAGAGAGAGACAGAAGACAGACAGACAGACGACGACCATAGAGAGAGAGAGAGAGCGAGAGAGAGAGGAGAGAGGAGGGGGCTGTAAGGGCAGCGTTTGTGGACCGCCGACAGACCCATTATTTTGTCTGGTCAGATCTTTGATTACTGTGGCCGGAGAAGAGATAGAGAGAGAGAGGCGAGAGAGAGAGAGAGAGAGAGAGAGAGAGAGAGAGACAGAGTACAGAGACAGAGACAGAGAGACAGAGAGAGACAGAGAAGAACAACAGAGACACAGAGAGAGAGAGAGAGAGAGAGAGAGAGAGAGAGAGAGAGAGAGAGAGGTATGATTCTCTCATTTCCAATGAGAGTACCATATCCGCTAAGCCACACTCCCGCTATAATTAAATTTTGTTCGATAACTGTTTTTAGTATTGTACAAATCTGTCTTTTCTGTTTAAGCGCGTCCGTTTCTGCCAGATTGTCCTGTGTGGAAGTGGGGCGTCGGAATCATTTGTCAAACGATTCGATTGTTTAGCACATTTGTTCTAGAACCACTTCCTGATTCTGGTCCGTCTTCTTCTTCTGTATAAATCCCCCAAAAGCCACACTGCGCTGGAGAGCTTGGAAAAGCCTTTCACAGAAAGACGATGATGTTGAATCCTGTCACATTTGTCTGTCTGGAGAAACCAAGTAAAAGAGAATGAGCCGGGGGTGATATTTCCAAAGCTTGTATTTTTGTGGATGCACCACGGCACTGTGATTCAAAAACTAACGACCATTTTCTATGACACAATTCTGAAAAACGGTTCAGTTGTAATACTGATAAATAGAAAGGAGAACCATGAATAAAGACAGCAACAGAAAATGTTGTAACACTGCACTTGGACGACACAGATTTTCCTGGGTTAGACCAACCCCAAAAATAAGCCACATTGAAACAATTATGTCCTGACAATGAGATTATACAAAACCGTATTTTTTTTTTAGCCCCTTCTGAAACTA
>JADBJO010008007.1:7500-12500 GCA_016801955.1 Conus betulinus
GGGATGGCTACAGCTAATTCCATTTTCGAGACTCCCAGGAATGGGAGGCAGGAAGACGCGGCATGTCCGTCAGTTTATTCCAGACTCTGGGGATCCCTGGAGCAGATGATGTCTGGCGCTCCGAGCTCTGTGGAAGATGAAAGCCTTCTGAAGCGTTCAGAACATTTGAAAGATTGATTTCAGCTTCTCAATAAGGTTTCGAAAAACAAATAAAGGAATGCCGTGAATGGCTTTCATATAAAGTTTTGGGAGAAAGAGTTTCGGAGACAAAATCTGGGATATTTTTTAAAGAAAGATTATCTCAGACTTTCGGATTCATCTCCTTCGTTTGTGTTAACATTTTATGGATATTTTTTGTTTTTGGAAAGTTTAATGTCTTATTCTTTCAGACGTGTTTTTTGACTTTTCAAACAAAAACGTAAATAATTGCGTCTAGTGCTCCCAGAAGGGCGGTAGCAATTGATTCTAAAGGGACTTGATGAATTAAGTAGCCTTCAATCATCCACAAGTGGAGCAGGCACGCACATACACGGATACACAGACGCATAGCCGCACACACATAAAAACACGCGCCAACTCTCTTTCTCTCTCTCTCTCTCTCTCTCTCTCTCTCTCATCTCTCTCTCTCTCTCACACACACACACACACACACACACACACACACACACACACACACACGCACGCACGCACGCACGCACGCACGCACGCACGCACGCACGCACGCACGCACGCACACGAACGCACACACACTCACAACATATTTTACATGTACACGTACACAAACACATGTCCACAGCGGTACTTTGGAATAGAGGTTTGCAGCGGGATACAGTTTTTTTTTTTCAAATTTTTTACATGAGATAACTGACATGTTTGAGAACTGTATGTACTGGCGAATGGTTCGTCACAGCGGCACCCCATCGTTAGAGAGAGAGAGAGAGAGAGAGAGAGAGAGAGAGAGAGAGAGAGAGAGAGAGAGAGAGAGAGAGAGAGAGAGAGAGAGAGAGATTACCAAGCAGTGAAACAGTCTTAATGCAAAGTAAAGGAAACAAAATACACAATAGAACAGATCTTAAACGGAACATTAGTAAAAAAAAAAAAAAAAAAAAAAAAAGTGCCAACACAAGCTCTCTGCAATCAGAGAAATAGGTGACAAAGGCACCGCAATGAAACGTTACTCTCGACGCCCTCTGAAAACTGACTACAGTCCGTTTTGAAGACTGGTTAGCAATCCTTTTTTAAAAAATTGTTCTGAATTTTGGGTCTTTGTCTTAGTGAAGATCCGCCAATAAAGGCAACCTTGCACATCCTTTTTTTTATGGCCTTTGTCCATGCTGGATTTACAAACAAGTAATGTCACTTCGGATGAAGACTCCCCTACCCCAAGAATTTTTGCTCTGAAACTCTGTCTCTGCCTAGAAACTGGATGTACGTCTTAGTAAAGAACCGTCAATTGAATATTCATCGCTTTTTGTCTTTTTCCCTAGAACATGTTTTTTGGGTCTTTGTTTATACTAGAGTGAAACTTTGTGAAGATCCTCTAAATGAAGACTTCCTGCATCGAAAGACTAGTCTCTTGAACCGTGCTGTTGTCTTGAAACTAGACTGACGTCTCAGTAAAGAGCGCTTCAAATATAGTTTTATTTTCAGGAATGGCTGTGGTTATTGTCTATAAGTCAAATCCCTCCGAATAAAGACGATCTGCCTGCTACTTTGTCAGGAACATTCTCTTTATCTTCTTCTTGAAACTGCATTCACTTGTCTGTACGGATCTCTCGAAGTAAAGAATTCTTGTCTTCTCTGTGTGTGTGTGTGTGTGTGTGTGTGTGTGTGCGTGCGTGCGTGCGTGTGTGCGTGCGTGTGTGTGTGTGTGTGTGTGTGTGTGTGTGTGTGTGTGTGTGTGTGTGTGTGTGTGTACTTGTTACACACTGTTACTGTCATGCGGGAATCCTCTCACTCTTGAATATATGACTTTTTAAAGAATTCCAGGTGTTGGGTCAGAGAGGTTACACTGTTTCACTAACGCTTTTGAGTTCTTTGCTATTCTTTAAAAGGAACCAACCATGGAAGAAACCAAGCCAAACAACAACACAAGCAAGTATGAAAGTAGACGACCAAAGAAGGTACAAGACAATAAATACCCTCTTATGTCTCATCCCGTTTCCATCAGAACAGAAAACACTTTAATGTTACGGACTCCCTGAAAGCCACATTTGTCAAAATGGATAATAGAACTAAATGGTTTACCAACACTTCTCAATTGTCCAAACAATTCTGGATTTTATCGGAACGCCGATGTATACTGGAATTGTCCAAACTTTGAACCGCCTTTACTTTGCAGATAAAAAAAAGGAAAGAAGAAAAACAGGAAGAAATAAAGGCCAAAGTGATAAACTGTGCCTGCCCTATCTGTCCAATGCCGGACAAACCAGTCTTTCGTGACAAGTCGTGTACGACTATCTGAGATGCTGCTTGTCTCTGTAAACTAATAGGGCCTTTTGGACAAATTTGCGCTGCAGCAGTCTTTTTCCCAGACGGGTCGGATTTTACGAACTGTACGTAATGAAATGAAATCAAGACCTCTTTCATTGCGTTGTTGCCGGTACCGACGGTCTAATGTTTATCAAAAGGAATGAACAGAAAAACAAGCGACCAGCCGAATGGTTTGAGAGTTGAAAGACCTCCAAGACAAGTGAGGTAGCCTTCTTTGCATTCAGAATTTGATAATGGCTATTTCTTTAAACAAGAAGATAGGAGAAAAGAAAATAAGAAAGCCCACGAATATAAATCGGCTCCTCCATATTTGAATGCTGTTTTCTTCTATGTAGAAAAACTTTGTTTAAAAAAAAGGTACGCACATTTCTTGAATACACGAAACTCATTACCAACACATTAGGACTGATGCGTAACTTCTTTGTTTGCCAGAGACTACGAGAATTTCATTGTTTCTCTTATTGTAATGATAGTTTTGTAAACATCGACCTTCTTCTTCTTCTCTTCTCTTCTTCTTCTTCTTCTTCTTCTTCTTCTAATCTTCTTCTTCTTCTTCTTCATCAATCATCATCAGCATCATCATCATCATCTTCTTCATCATCATCGTCATCATCATCGTCATCATCTTCTTCTTCTTCTTCTTCTTCTTCTTCTTTCTTTCTTCTTCGTCTTTCTTCTTCGTCTCATCATCTTATATATTATTATTCTTAGAAGAAGAAGAAGAAGAAGAAGAAAAAAGAAGAAGAAGAAGAAGAAGAAGAAGAAGACTACTAAAGAAGAGAAAAAGAAGAAAACTAAGAACAAGAACAAGAAAAGACTACTACTACTACTACTACTACTACTACTACTACTGCTACTACTACTACTACTACTGCTACTGCTGCTGCTGCTGCTGCTACTACTACTACTACTACTAAATTCTGACCAGTAATTTCTTCTTAATGTCGCTCCTTTTGACCCTACATTCTTCTTCTCCTCCTCCTCCTCCTCCTCCTCCTTCTTCTTCTTCTTCTTCTAATAATAATAATGATAATAATAATAATAATTGTTCTTTCCACCACCACCACCACCACCACCACCACCACCATCATCATCATCATCATCATCATCATCATCATCATCATCATCATCACCATCATCATCATCTCCTTTTCTTTCAATGATGGTTCCATCATCACCATCATCATCATCATCATCATCATCATCATCATCATCAGTGTTTTTTTTTTTTCTTCTTTTTAGTTATGGTTTTTGCTGTACTTCTCAGCGTCATTGCAACTGTTCTTATCATTGTCGTTGTTTTGTTTGACCTCAGGTTCACATCTTACAAGTACAGTGAAAGTACAAAGACAACAACAGGTGAGTGTGGGACTGTGGAAAGAACAGAAGGTACGAGCGTGCGGGTGTGCTTTGGCGTATATGCAAGTTGCTTGTGTGCGCGCGTGCGTGCTTGCTGTGTGTGTGTGTGTGTGTGTGTGTGTGTGTGTGTGTGTGTGTGTGTGTGTGTGTGTGTGTGTGTGTGTGTGTGTGTGTGTGTGTGTGTGTGTGTGTGTGTGTGCTTATACATTCGACATATCCTTAACAATGTTTCGGGTAAAGTGATCTCTCACAACCAAAAATAACAATGAATTCTCATTTTTGTTCTTAATAATCATGGAGTGTGTGAGTACGCCACGAACATCATCAGCATGTCAGAAGACGATTCATTTTATACAATAGTGAGAACAATATTGAAAACTGTACCTTCGTTGAAATGACAAAGTTCCCATATACCCCACCAGCCACCCGTGGCGAAGTGGTTAGCGTCGCGGACTCCCGGCTGGGAGGTCGTGGGTTCAAATCCCATCAGAGTCATGTGGGGGTTTTTCTGCCCCGACCGGCTCCTACCCAGAGTTGAGTTTTGCTGCGGACTCAGTTGGGAAAGACTGGCACCACACAGTCGAGTTTCATCCACTTAATGGATGCGTTTCTGAGAGTGTTGCTCAAATTTCCTGACCAACACTGCAGGTGTCTGTATCTCTCGGGCCTGGTTGAAGCCGGGATATATTATGGAAAGAAGCGTAGAGTTCAGCCCTGTCATGTAGTCTCAGACCGAAATGGAAATCCGTAGCATCATCTTCATCATCCTCATTCTCATCGATCAGCATTAAAAAAAAAAAAAAAAAAAAAAAAAAAAAAAAAAAAGGTTCCCATTTACCTCGGAGCCCATGGAAACAGCCTTTACCTTGTCCGTATTGTTGATCAATGTTGTTATAAAGGGGGCAAAGGAGCACAAAAGATTTGGGCTGTTGGAACTACCTTATTGGAAATGACAAAGTTCTATGTTACCTCTAAGCGCTGGGAAACGGCCTTGATCTTGGCCGTATCGATGATCAAAGTTGTTATAAACGGGATAAAAAAAAAAAAAAGAACCACAAGAGATTTGGACTCTCTGTCTTTCGGTCGGTCTATCTGGCAATCTGACAGTTTGTCTGTCTCTGTCTCTATGACTCTCTGCTTGTCTCTCT
>JADBJO010008007.1:65000-67500 GCA_016801955.1 Conus betulinus
AGAATGATGATTTTTGTCCTTTGCTGGGAGATTGTGTTGTTTTGTATATTTGCAGGGACCAGGTTTTGTTTTCAACTACCTTGGTAAATATAAGTTCTTTTAATAAGTGATTTTAAGTAAATCCGCCGGTTCACATGGACAAACAAATTACAAGACAAAAACACGACGCGTTTCGACCTCTTAGGTCTTCTTCAGACAGGATGAACAACCATTTAGGACAATGAAAACGATGAACAGGTAAAATGGTAAACATGCAGTTGTATGATATATTACTGTTATGGCATTCAATAGTACCCATGCCCCACAACATCCCACCCCATCCCTTCTCTGTCTGTCTGTCTGTCTGTGTCTGTCTGTCCGTCTATCTCTGTCTCTGTTTCTGTCTCTGTCTGGTTGTCTGTGTGTGTGTCTCTCTCTCTCTCTCTGTCTCTGTCTCTGTCTCTGTGTGTCTGTCTGTCCTCTCTGTCTCTCTCTCTCTCTCTCTCTCTCTCTCTCTCTCTCTCTCTCTCTCTCTCTCTCTCTCTCTCTCTCTTTCCGTTTATTTGTAGTTTCATTCTCAGCTCACTTGTTGCTTTTTTTCCCCAAAAGGACGAAATGTAAATAGAGCATTATGTGTTTATTCTTTTCCCTCATTAAAAGTTACATTCGTTCGTTGTCGCTGTCTCTGCCTCGCTGCGTCGTTTTCTTTGTCCGTCTCCCTTTCCCTTTATATGTCTCTCAAAGATCATTATCATCCCGTTTACCTTTTTGTCCTGTTTAAGCGTACATGTGTGTGTGTGTGTGTGTGTGTGTGTGTGTGTGTGTGTGTGTGTGTGTGTGTGTGTGTGTGTGTGTGTGTGTGTGTGTGTGTGTGTGTGTGTGTGTGTGTGTGTGTATGTATGTGTGTGTGTGTGTGTGTGTGTGTGTGTGTGTGTGGTGTGTGTGTGTGTGTGTGTGTGTGTGTGTGTGTGTTAACCGTAACTTGGTTAACCTGAAATCTTGCGGCATGAAAATGTGTTCTGTGATTCATGTTGTAGTGAATGCTTACGTAGTCGTCTGTTCCTCCATTTCGTTTTCTTTTTCCTCACCTACAAAAAGAAAAACCAGATGGTTGACATTCTTCTAGAGCTGATGGATAGATAGATATTTGAGAGAGGCCATAACCTGAGTAACCTGAAAATTAAAAAAAAAATATCTGTCTCTCTCTCTGTCTCTCTCTCTGTGTCTCTGTGTCTCTGTCTCTCTGTCTCTCTCTCTGTCTCTCTCTCTCTCTCTCTCTCTCTCTCTCTCTCTCTCTCTCTTCTCTCAACTACACACAGACAACACACACACACACACACACACACACACACACACACACACACACACACACACACACACACACACACACACACACACGCACGCACACGCACACACACACATGCACGCACGCACGCACCATTCTGTTTTCTCTCTTTTTTTCTTAGAGTCCACAAATACACACAAAACTCTCATGCTCTGTTGCTCACTCTACCACTAAAAACTTTGAGTTACGGCCATTTTGAACAGTATCCCCCCCCCCCCCCCCCTCTCCCCGCACCTCTCCCATTTTTTCCCTGTTTGCTCAAAAAAATCTAATAATGGATTTCCCCCCGACGCAATCAGAGTTTGCATGTTAATCCTGAATATTCTTATTTTGACATGTTTTCTCTTTTCCTCTCTGTTTGTCTGTTAGGATCCATCATAACATAGTGAAACATGTAAAAACAAAACAAAACAAAACCAAAGCAAAAAACAATTTTTTTTTTTAATTTAAAAAAGATCACGCACATGCACAGAACCAAAAGAAAATCGTCACAGTAACCGTAGAGAAAAAACAGGACATAAAGAAAATAAGAGGCTTTGTTTTTTTTTTTTTCTTTTTTTTTTTTTTTTTTTTTGAGAACCGTGATATAAGTTGGTTTCAATATACCTGGAATACCAAAAGTGTATGGATGTGCTAACATTGGCATGGATATTCAAATCGACTAAATAGAAAGGAAAGAATATTACAAAGTGACATGCATTTCATTCCTTGGAAATCTGAAAAGTTATGAGTCCGCAGAAAATAACTGTTTTGTTTTGGGTTTTGTGTCATTTTTTTACACAAACAAGCAAATTCTACCATTTTTCTTGTTGTTATGTTGTTTCCTTTTGTGTGTGTGTGTGTTTTTTTTTTTTTTTTTTTTTTTTTCGTATTCTCACCTCACCCCAGAAATTGATCGAGTCGAGTGCTTGGAGAAACGGAATTCTCCATCACGAAAAAATAAAAGTAGTCCATATTAGATGATAAAGGATGGGGCGTGTTCCATAAAAACATTTTTTTTCTCGAAGATAAACGGCACTCTATTTCTTCGAAGAATTTTCCAGCAGTCGTAATGAATCAGTATAATCTACTTCTTGCAGCAGGTGGATCGTCTCAATTAAAACAGTATGTCAGAAAAATCTGGAATTAATGGAGAATCTCACATATCCACAATGTAGTGTGCGCGTTTAGAATTAT